>PVIJ01022965.1:0-15109 GCA_004024925.1 Scalopus aquaticus
CAGGGGGGGCGGAGGGAGGGAAGGAAAGGGGCACAAAATGGAATAGAAAAGAACACAAGGGACCATGGAGATGGATCACGGGTGAATTGGTGGTGGGCTACCCAAGGGGAATACAAAATGTAAAAGACATAAATAACAATAAAAATATATATTAAAAAAAAGAAACCAGAAAGAGCCTAGACAAATGATTTTGTCTCTCATCCCAAAGAACTAGAAAAAGAACAAAATTTATTTTAAAAAACAGTAGATTGAAAGACAACTAGAGCCCAAATAAATAAAATTGAAATAGAAAAAAACAGCCCCAAAGATGAAGGAAACCAAAAGCTGCTTTTGTGAAAAAATAAACAGAATAGACAGACCTTAGCTGGGAGCACAAAAAAGAAAAAAGAGGGAGAAAATTCAAATATGATCAAAAATGAAAGAGGAGAAGTTACAACAGATGCTGCAGTAAGTCAGAGGATAATAAGAGATTACCATGAATGTGCAAAAATATTGCACAACTTAGATGACATAGAGAGATTATGAGAATTATACAATCATCCAAGATTGAATAGGGAAGAAAAAGAAAACCTGAACAAAGCAATCACAAGCAAGGAAATGAAAATAGTCATCAAAACTCTCCCAGAAAACAAAAGTCCAAGACCAGATAGCCTAAAAAGTGAATTCTACCAAAAACTTAGAGAAAGACTAATGTCTATCCTGCTCAGACTCTTTCAAAAAATTGACAAAAAAGGAATTCTTTCATACACATTTTATGAGTGAAATATTACACTAATACTAAAACGAAACAAATACAACACAAAGAAGGAAAATTATAGATCAATCTCCCTAATGAACACAGATGCAAAAATGCTCAATAAAACCTTAGCAAACCAAATCAATGAGTTAAAAATATTACGCACCATGACACAGTGGGGTTATACCAGGAACACATGGATTGTTCAACATCTGAATGAATATCAGTCAACATAATTCACCACATCAAAAAACAAAGATAAAAATCATATGATCATATCAATAGATGTCGAGAAAACATCTGATAAGATTCAGCAGGCATTTATGGTGAAAACCCTTGAAAATTTTTGGGGAAATGGAATGTATCTTAATATAACCAAAGCCATATTTGACAAACCCACAGCCAGTATTACTCTCAATGTTGAAAATCTGAAAGCCTTTCCACTAATAACTGGTGCAAGACAAGGATGTTCACTCTCACCACTAATATTCGACATACTATTACAAGTCCTAGCTAGAGCGAATAGGCAAGGGAAAGACATACAAGGAGTTCAAATAGGGTAAGAAGTAAAACTATCATTATTTGCAGTTGATATGATAATATACATAAAGAATATCAAAGACTACACAGAGAAACTTATTGAAACAATAAACCAGTTCAGCAATGTGGCAGGATACAAAATCAACACACAAAACAAAAATCAGTTGCCTTTCTGTATACAATGATCAAGAAGAAGAAGAAATTAAGTAAAATCATCCCATTTATAATCACACCAAAAAAATTAAGTATCTGGGAATAAAACTAATAAAGGAGGTGAAGAACCTATTCAAGGAAAACTATAAAATACTGTTAAAAGGTTAGAAGAAACAGAGAAATGGAAAGACATTCCTTTCTCATGGAATGGAAGAACCAACATTGTCAAAATGGTCATCCTACAGATTCTTTGCAACTGCAATAAAAATTTTAATGGTCTATTTCAAGATATGGAACAACTATTATATGAAATTCTTTTATTGAAATTCATATGGCATCACAAAAAAACCCAAATTGCCAAAGCTCTCCTGACTGAAAATGGGAAAGATGGGGGTATCTCGCTTTTGGACTTCAAACTCTACTATAAAGCCATAATATTCACACAATGGAATACTATTCAGCAATCAAAAATGACAAACTAATGCAATTTGCAGCAATATGAATGGAGCTAGAAGGGATCATGCTCAGCAAAATAAGCCAGAAGGAAAAGGAAAAATATCAAATGGTATCACTTATAGGAGGGATATAGTCACTTGTTGATACCTGTTGAAGCACGGAGCTCAGTACCATTATAATATTCTCTTAACTTCCATATATATTTCAGTTTTTTCACAATGCAAAGTCATTTTTTTTTTTTTTACAGAAATGGAAAGTTAAAAAAATCATTAACTGTGGTTGTTCCCTGGGATGGAAACTTGTAGTTAAGGACCAGGGCTGGAAACATGTACTTTTTGGTTTACCTTTTGTAATTTTAAAATTTTGTATCAAGTATATTTATAACTTATACAAAATTAAAATAAATTAAAACAAAAAAGTTCAAATTTTTTTTAGATTCCACATATAACTGAGAAGACACGGTATCTTTATCTGACGTATCCCACTTAGTACAATGCCTTCAAGGTGTCCACATTGTCAGGATTTTCCTTCTTACTCATAGCTGAATATTACATTGTGTGTGTGTATATATACCACATATTATTTATTTATGCAACCATCGATGGACACTTAGGTTTATTCTATATGATGGGTTTTGTAAATAACGATGCAATGAACATAAGGGTGCAGATATCCTTAAAGGTGGGATTGTTGGATCATTCAGCCATTTAAATTTTAATTTTTTAAGGAACATCCATGCCATTTTCCTTAGTAGTTGTGTCAATTTACATTTCCACATCTGTGTATAACAGCTCCCTCTTCTCCATATCCTCACCAGTATTTGTTACCTCATACTTTTGAGAAAAATCTATCCTAACAGAAATTTATTTTAAAAAATTTGTAAAAAGGTCAAATAGAATGATGGTTACCAGGGGCTTGGGGGTAGATTGAGGATATGTGGTTTAAGTGTACAAACATTTTTTTAATTAATTGTTTTACTTACATTGTTGTAGTTCCCATAGTTCTGCCACCATACCACCCGTGAACCCTTGTGTTCTTCCCTCCCTTGTTCTGTCCCTCCCTCCCCCACCTTTGCTCTATGCTACAGATATAAGGTCAGCTTGGTAGTTTGGACTTTTTCTTGACCTTTTGTTTGGTTTCTCTATATTCCACATGAGACCACCCAATACTTACCTTTTTCCTTCTGACTAATATTGGCTAGCATAATCCCTTCTAGATCCATCCATGTTGCCATTCATCTGCTTTGAGGCTTTTGGGTTGCATCCATATCTTGGCTATTGTAAATAATGCTGCAATAAATTTTTGTGTCCTCTGAGTAGATTCCTAGAAGTGCGATCACTGGATCCTATGGTAGATCCATTTTTAGTGTTCTGAGGAACCTCCATACAACTTTCCATAGTGGCTGTACCAGTTTATATTCCCACTAGCAGTGTAAGAAGGTTCCTTACCTCCATATCCTCCCAGACTTGTTGTTTCTGTTGTTGTTGTTTTTTTTTTTAATGTGGGCAATTCTTACTGGAGTGAGGTGCTTTCTCTTATAACTACTGGTAAATAAGTTCTGGAGATGTAATGCTCAACATAATGACTATAAACAACAATACTACATTATAAACTTCAAAGTTGCTAAGACACTAAATCTTTACTGCTCTTAACACAAAAAAATAAATGATAAATATATGCCATGAAAAAAGTGTTAGCTAATGTTACTGTTATAAGCATATTGCAGTAAATAAATGTATCAAACCAATACATTGTATACTTTAAACTTACATAATGGTATATTCAATTATATTTCAATTTTAAAAAAGAAAAACAAAACCTCACTATGAGCAAGACCCCACCAAGAGAGTGTATGCATGCCTCCTGCTGTCCCAAGGGGAGGTAGTTATCGTTAAAGCAGAGAACACAACAGGGCATCCTGAAATCTCTATCCCCATACCAACATGTTGGAGATAACTTAGGCATAAGGGAAGAAATAACAGCTTCCATACAGGCATGATCAAGTGCCTGCTGACACATCCTCAGCAGTCTCGCCCCTGGAGCAATATCAAATAATTACTATGAATAAAGTGAGAAATCAAACAATCAAACCACGTGGCAATTCCATTTGGACTAGCCATAGTTCCTTTGAAACTTCAACAAAAGCAGATGCAACATATCAAATCTATATAGTAGAAAGAAAAACTCTGAGAGGTAACGGATGAGGCCATGAAGGAGACAAATTAGATTGAAGCAGTCAATTGAATCTGTTGCCATATCTTTAAATTGATTTGGACATAGAAATAAAATGATGATCCAGAATAATCCCTTCCTTCAGGAAGATGGAAAGATTGAGGAATTGAGACACTAAAGGTACAACTGAATGATCCCACCTATGATTAGGCCAATATATAATGTTAATGGATAGTATTATTTTATAAAAGGGCAGTTACAGTCAAAGAATCAAAAGCCATGTTTGACTTGGATTATCTTTCTATCCTTAGCAATTGATATGTGCTTGGCACAAAATAGATACTCAAAAAAAATTCAACTGAAGGAATCAAGAGAAGCATGTTACAAGAATCTTCAGTGGCCAACATGAAGAATATTTATCAGATCAGTCTGAAGCAATATGGTGAGAACAAGTAAGAAAAAGAGGGACTACATACAAAAGTTCTGTGTATGAAAGTTGCCAATATCAGTAATCATTATACTTTTGTATACTTTCTTAAATTACTGTTCTTTCAAGTCTAATATAACTTCACTTTCAATTTTCACAATCATTTTACACTATTAAGAGAGACTGCCAATTGAGTACAAATTTAATGGATGTCAAACTATTAAAAAGTATTATTCTTAAAATGAAATATGATGTTTCTGTTTGGATTGGTTCTTTATCACTTTATGAGGGTAAAGTATCTCATAAAGAGAGTTAGAGACTGAAACTCATGGCCAAGAAATGCCCCCAAAGAAACAAGAAGTACTCTCTGGCCAAGAAAGGAAAAGTAAATAGGAAAAGAAGATGAAGTTAACAACAATTTACTAGCAGAAAACATGGTTCTGCTAAGAGAAAAGGAATTGGAGAGGCAAGGGCCCAGTCTAGAAGAGTTAGAAATGACAGAGAGTAGACTAAGGGTTTGGAGATCCTAAAGGTGTCCTCAAATGAGTCCCTGACAAATATTTCCACAGTCTTGACAATGTTCCCTACCCCTCATTTTTTCACATGGTTTCCCAAATGTTGATTAAATTCCTACTCAACTGACTAAAGACCAATTGCTGAGTCCATGTTTTAGACAGTGCTGACCTAGAACACAAAGAGTGATATTATAGGCCACTAATATCCTGAGAAACTCTTGTAAGAGCTTGGTGACAGAGGAGTTTGATGAGAAAGGACTATTGAAATTATAAAGAACATACTGTGTAATATAGGAGACAGACATGAAATAAAGTATTAAAATACAGTGGTATAGGGACAAGTATTCAATTAGTGGCTAAAGGAATGAAATTTTTTCCATATGGTTCTAATTTGGGGAAGGATAGATATTTTATTGCCAAATAATGCCATTCTTTTGGAAATTTATGAAATATTGAGATAAATAATCCGTTCTTTATCTGATGATTTGTGACAAAAATATAAAACTGGAGAACAATTTTGCAGTAGTGAATTTACATCGAATACAGGCTTGGCAACTTCTCCCACAGGATTCATCAAATGAAAATGTTTATTTTATACATTTCCCCCTTCGTTGTTTTTGTTTGACTTCTGGCATGTTGACAAAAGTGACTAGGATATTACTTGCAGCAAAATTGAGAATATCTGAGCTGTAACATCTATGTGAGAGTTTTGATAGGATGGCTTATGGTCATATCATGAATTATGGCCATGCTTCTTTTTCTGTAATGAAAATCGAAAATCAGATTTACTCCATAAAGAGTAATTGGTCCAATGGAAATCACAGTTTAAAAAATATGGATGAGAACTAGTTACTATATTTGGTTATATTCTTCTGCAAAGATCTTTTCATCATATCTTATTTCAATTGCTTTGTTTTGCTGTATTATTAGATGAACATGGCTTGTAGCCTCATCTTCTATTTTAAGACCCCTTTAGGCTCAGCCACACTTATCTGAGTTCCTTTATCCTGGATTCAGACTTGAAACTTTTTCTATTGCTAGGAAATTTGGGCATTCAGTGAGGATTTTGGAATTCCCCAATGATATTTAGAGAAAAAAAAATACACTAAGAGTCTTTGGAATTATATCCTATCTCTGGCATATAACCAAACTATACAAATTGATTAATGCTGGACCTCAATAGTAACTTTTTAAAAAGCACATTGTATGTGTAGTGATGTACTAATATGAAAACAAAAACCTGCATTATGGAAGGATATAGGAAAAGGACACTGAAATGATAACCACATTAACTATAATGAAAGATTAAATGCAAAGAAAGATTTTATACAGTAACACATAAGTTTCAGTTAAGAAAAGGAAACACAGTTGGCATTTAAATATTAAGGTTTAGGGCCTCCCTGGTGGTGCAGCGGTTAAGCACTGCGCTGTGGAGATGTCGGCAGCGGTGACACGAGTTTGATGCCCGGCCAGGGAGAGTCCCACATGGCATGGCAGACCTCTCCTGCCTTGCCCGCTGCTCCCCTCAGCTGTGTATTTCTGATCTGCCTGTTCTGCTACCCGCTCTGTCTCTGGTGAACCCTCTCGCCGCCCCATGCCTCTGGCCTATACCCCAGCTTGTATGTATAAATAAAAGATAAATCTTTAAAAATAAATAAATAAATAAATAAATATTAAGGTTTAGAGTACATATTCAACAGTTTAAATTGGGTGAGGTAATAAAGAGCATGTTATATTCAGTCTGATAAATGCACGTTGTATATAAAATAACAATAAGAAAACACTGGCATATTAGAAGTAATATCATATTAAAGAAGAAAGTTAACCCCTCCACTGTGATAGCTAAAGTTGCTTTCAGAAGAACCTCACATTGCACCTGAAATCCTGTAGAACTATGTCTTTTGAAAGGATTGGTGTCATTCATTTATTAATTCAACACAAGCTTATTGAATTGCTATTCTATGTCATATACTGTTTCAAGGTGCTAAGTACATAGCAGTAAATAAAATAAAATCCCTGTGCTCACGGAGCTCAATATATGGATTATAACACTTAATATCAACAGAAAAGCATGGTAGCTCTGATCTTAAAACAAGAAGTGCAATGGTTTAGATGACCATTTCATTGGAATAAAAATAACAGCAGCAAATTACTAAGCTGCTGATTTAGACTTTTATCAAACAAAAATTAAATAATAAGAAGAAAGGTGGTAGACAATTCAAATACAGAGAAAACAAAATATGCCAACAGCAACTTGAAAATTCAGGGTAATATGACATCACAAGGAGAGGACATTCTGTAGAAAGCAAACTTAAAGACATAGAAGAATGTGATCGAATAGATAGAGAATTAAAGCTATCGGTGATGAAGAAGCTCAAGAGGACCTAGACGATATTTGCTAAATGAACTAAGTCAGGCAGAAGAAGAAAACTACAGTATTATTTCATTCATATATGAAAGATAAAGAAACAAAATCAATAAATGAACAAAACAAATTAACAAGTTCTTAGACTATAAGAATAAAACAGTGATTACCAGGATAAAAAGGGTAAGGCAGTTTGGTAAATCAAACAAAAGGGGTCAATTACATGATAAGAGATAGAAACTAAACTTTAGTTGGTTAATATAATGTAATATATACAGACACTGATTTATAATGCTGTACACCTGGAACCTATATAATGTTATAAATCAACAGTCTTTCAATGAAATATTTTAAACTGTAAAATAAAAAGGATAATATATCAAGTGAAACTTTCCTTCAAAAATGAAGACAAGGTAAAGACTCTCCCAACAAACAAATGCTGAGGGAGTTCATCACTAGTAGATATGTCCTCCAATAAATACTAAAGAGAATTCTTCAAGTTGAAACAAAAGGACACTAAATAACATAAGACAGCATACAAGTTATTGGTAAAGGCAAATATATTAGACAACCCAGAATATTTCATTACTATAATGGTTGTATGTAAAGCACTTTTAACATAGCATAAAAGTATGAAAAATAACTGTGCTAAAATGTTAATGAATCTACAACATAAAAATATGTAAATTTTGACATCAACTCCATAAAATGAAAGAAGCAAAAATGTACAGCTTTTTTATAGGTTGAAGTTACATGTTTAGCTAATGACAGTTTAATGATTAGTATTTCTGCTATAAGTCTCATGGTTATTATAAAAATATACTTGACGAAGACACACAAAAGAAAAAATTCATAAACATCTTACTACAAAAATCACAGAAACACAAAAGAAGAAACCAATAGAGGAAGATATGAATAAAAGAACTTCTAGGAAAAAAAAACAATTAACAAAATGACAACAGGTGTTCTCTATAAACAATTACTTTACACATAAATTGACTAAATGAAATCAAAAGATAAATAGGCAGAATGGATAACAAACTAAGACCTAAATGCAATGTCTACAAGACTAACTTTAAACATAATATACCCTTAGGTTGGAAAGGAATGGAAATAAGATATTCCATACAAATGCTAACCAAAAGAGAGCAGGGGTGGCTCTATTTATATAATAAAAAGAAGACTTTCAGTACAATAATCACAAGTCAAAGAGGAACATTATATAGCAATGAAGGGATCAATTATGAAGCTATAACAATTATAGATACATATGCACCAAAAAATAGACAACTAAAAGATACTAAACAAACACTGACAGATTGAAGGGAGAAACAGAAATACAAAAATAATGTGATAATTCAATAATCCAGTTTTAACAAAGAGTAGAATTGTACACAGAAAATAAATATGGAAACATTGGATTTGAACAAAATATATAGCAAAAGATCCTAGTGGATATAATTAATGTTTCACTCATTCCACACAAAAGCAGAAAAATACAGATTCTTTTCAAGTACATATGGAACATTATCTAGGACAGACCACATATTAGTTAACAAAACAAGTTTCAATCACTTTAAAAATAAAAAAGGTGGGCCTCCCTGGTGGCGCAGCGGTTGAGCGCTGCGCTGTGGAGCTGTCGGCAGCGCGCGATGCAGGTTCGACACCCGGCCGGGGAGAATCCCACATGGTGCGGCAGACCTCTCCTGCCTCGCCCGCTGCTCCCCTCAGCAGTGTGTTTCTGATCTGCCTGTTCTGCTCCCCGCTCTGTCTCTGGTGAGCCCTCTCGCCGCCCCACGCCTCTGGCCTGTACCCCAACTTGTATGTATAAATAAATAAATCTTTAAAAAAAATAAATAAAAATAAAAAAATAAAAAAATAAAAATAAAAAAGGTAACACCAAGTATCTTCTCTAGTCACAATGGTATCAAACTAGATTCCAAAAATATAAGAAAAATTGGAATACTCACTAAAATGTGCAAATTAAAAAACACACTCCTGAACAACCAGTGGAAAAAAGAAGGAAACAAAAGGAATCCATAAAATAATTAGACAAATGAAAGTCTAAAAAAAACACCAAACTTATGGGTAAAAAAAACAATACTGACTGGGAAATATAAAGCAACAAATAACTATATTTAAAAGGAATAATGATATCAAATAAGCAGTGTAATTATGCACCTCATGTAAGTAGAAAAGACTAATTCTAGAGATAGAAGGACACAAGTAAAAATTAGAACAGAAGTAAATGAGATAGATACCAGAAAAATCAGTAAGAGGAAATCTTTTGAAAAGACAAACAAATCAACAGACCTTTAGCTAGACTAAGAAAATAGGTGAGAAGACTCAAGCAAATAAAATATGAAAAAATAAGATATATTACAGCTGCCACAAAATTAAAAAGATCATGAAAATTATATGCCGAATAACTGGATAACTTAAAAGAAATAGAAACATGCAGCCTAACAAAACTGAATTATTTAAAAACAGAAAATCTGAACAAATTAATAATGAGAAAAGGGAGTAAAGCTGTAATCAAAAATCTCCCAGTACAGAAAGCCAAAAAATATATGTCTTAACTGAAATCATCCCAATATTATTTCAAAATTAAGGCATGGGCTTCCCTGGTGGTGTAGCAAGTAGGCGCTGCACTGTGGAACTGTTGGCAGCGATGATACAAGTGCAACACCTGGCTGGGGAGATTCCAATATGTCATGGCAGACCTCTCCTGCCTCTAATGTTGCTCCCCTCAGCAGTGTATTTCTGTCGATCTGCCTGTTCTGCTCCCCACTCTGTCTCTGGTGAATCCTCTTGGTGCCCCATGCCTCTGGCCTGTACCCCAGTTTGTATGCATAAATAAATAAATCTTTAAAAAAATAAAATAAAATAAAGGCAAATTTTTCTCAAATTTTCGAAAGAATTGAAGAGGGAGCACATCAAAACTCACTTTATAAGGCCAGCATTATGTTGGCACCAAAGTAAAAAAAAAATAAAGACATTACAAGAAAGATGATGAACAGAAAAATCAAAAATCTTCAACAAAATACTAACAAACCTAATTCAACAGCATATTAAAAGGAACACACACACACCCACACATATTACAGGTAAGCAGAGAGGTTTAACATGCAAATCAATAAATGTGACACAATGGGGCCTCCCTGGTGGCACAAGGGTTAAATCTCAGCACTATCAAGCTATCAGCAGCCACTGCAGAATGAGTTCGATCCCAGGCCAGGGAGCTAACCCACATGGTGCAGCAGACCTCTCCTGTCTCTCCCACTGCTACTCTCAGAAGCGTATTTCAGTAGATCCGCCTGTTCTGCTCCCCACTCTCTCTGGTGAATCTTCTCATTTCCCCACACCTCTGGCCTACACCCCAGCTCTTGTATGCATAAATAAATAAATCTTTAAAAAATGTGAAACACAACATCATAGAAAGGACATAAATCAAATTATCGTCTGTATAGATGTAGAAAAAGCATTTGACAAAATTCAATACCTTCTTATGATAAAAACTCTGAACAAAATGGATGTAGACAAAATGTATCTCAATCTAATAAAGGCCATATACAAGAAACCTGCAGCCAACATCATGATGAATGGTAAAATTTTAAAATATTTTCCTCTAAGATCAGGTACAAGATAAAGACGTTCACTATGACCACTGCAATTCAATATAGCATTGGCAATATTCACAAGAACAATCACACAAGAAAAGAGGTATCTATATTGGAAAGGAATAAGTAAAACTATTTGCAGATGGCATAAAAATATACATTAAAAAATCTAAAGGATTCAGTAAAAATCTATTCAAAATAACAAAAACAGTAAACTGGCAAAATTAAAATGCAAACATCAGTTAAACTAATACACCAATATTAAGCTACCAGAAAGAGAAATCACGAAAACCATCCCATTTAAAATCACATTAAAAGAATTAAATAGCAATAGTATTGGGATAAAAACAGACAAACAGACCAATAGGACAAAATTGATAACTCAAATAAAACCACAATTATGCGGGCAACTAATCTATGTGAAAGAAGTCAAGAGTATACAATGGAGCAAGGAATCACTTATAGGAGGAATATAAGAGAGCCAAATAAGAAATCAGAAGGAGAAAATAGCACACAAAACATAAACAAAAGCAAAAACTAGCAGGCAACCACAAATAAGAGACATTCTACAGGGAAGGGGGAGGAAGAGAGACCAAAAAGGAGAGAAAAGAGCACAAGGGATTATGGTGATGATTCATGGCTGAATTGGTGGTGGGAAACTTATGGGGGATACACAATAATGTAAAGGATATAAATTAAATTTAAAAAAAAGAAAAAAATTTTCAAAAAAAAATAATGGTTTACAGAAAGTCAGGCAATGCAAATGAATGAAATGGGATTACTATTGATATTTTACACCATGCACCAAAAAATCACTTTGAAATGCATTAACGACTTGGAAGTAAGACTTGAAAACAAACAAAAAAAAATAAATCGAAGAAAATATAAATAACATGCCTTTTGATACTGGCCTAAGAGATGTGTTTGGGGAATGGGCTCCAATGGCAAAGCAAAAATAAACGAACGGAACATCAAATTAAAAAGCTTCTGCACAAGAAAAGAAACCTGTATTAATGCAAAAACACAGCCTCCTGAAAGAAAGAAGATATTTGCACATCATACACCCAACAAAAAAAACAACAAATAATGGTCAGAGGGTCTGAACAGGCAATTCTTCAAGGAAGACACACATATGACCAAAAGGGACATGAAAAAATATTCATCATTCCTTATTATTAGGGAAATACAAATCAAATAAGTCACCTCACACTTCTGAGAAAGGCATTTAACCAAAAGACTTGAATCAACAACTGGTAGAGATGAAGAAATTGAAGAAATTGAAGAATACCTTTATAAATTGTTGATGGGATTATAAATTGGTGCAGTTATTGTGGAAGGAAGTATAGAAATTCCTCAAAAATTTAAAAATACACATTACGGACACGCCCCCCAAACATGGCAGTAACAGACACTAAGATCAGGCTCTCCCACAAAATATAGATTTATGGACAGAAAAATCCCTAATTTTGAGAGCCGATCTGAGGAGAACTGGATGCCCTACACAATACAATCATCCCTGTGGGTGTTTTAGACTTAAAGATAAACCAAAAAGTCAGAGTAGAAAAAAAGACAAAAGACACCGGACCCCACAAGGAGGAACAAAAGCAAGGAGAGGCGGGCAAACCAGCTTTACGGAGCACCACTAAATACAAGGTTAGAAACTGAGGTGGGGTTGGAGGGCTCTGGCCAACTAACGGGGAGTGCGACCCCCACTTCCCCACCTGACAAGCCCCCTCTCTTCCCTGCGTGGCAGCTCTGAAGTGCAGGAAAGCTGGAGGGTCACTGTGTTCCATTCCCCACCTGGAGCCAGGTAACATCTTAGTGGGGAAGACAAACTGCCAGCACCCTGTGGGGTCCTAATCCCTCACTGATAGCTAGGTGATTTATTACCCTGAGAAACCCGTCAGGGAGGAAAAACTGCTGAGACCACCTCAAACAATCTCCTCCCTACTCTGTAACCTGACAACAAGAGCTGATGTTAGAGAACTCTACTTTTCTCTAACCTGACTGGAGGTAACCTGACCTGGGATATAGGCTCCTGCTGGAACTGTCTCCAACCACACCCTCCTCCACAAAGCATCTGCATCTTGGCACACAGGAAGGCGGCAGAAAGGAAAATCCAGCTTCTGGAGACAACGGCCCAGCACTCCCCGCCCCCGTGGCCCCACACCCAACTTCTCGGAGGTTGCACAGTGGACCCCAGAATCTAGGGGAGGCAAAACGCTGACCAACAGCTGCCCACATCCTCCACCCCTGCACCCCCTCGTGGAGAACTGGGGCCCAAGCAGCAGAAAAGAAACTTAAGATCAGGAATTCTCGACCCATGCCCACTAGACATAACCCCAGGGGCAGGAAAAACCCCCAGGCAAACACTGAGGGGAAGGAGAAAAATAAAAAGGGGGGCAGAAAGAGAAAGGACAGAAAGACTACTAGCAACTACAAAACGACAGCAGCAACAGTAGGACAACAGTAACATCTGACACTGGAAAGGGGGGGTTGAACCCTAGCAGGGGGCCTATCCAGAAACTCCAAAACCTAAAAGCAAAAGGACTACAAAACTCGCCCCAAGTATACATCTACCCAATACCTTCTTTATTTTTTCTTTATCTTTTTAATTATTATTATTATTATTTTAATTATTATTATTATTGTTTTTTTACTACAAACCACCACCCCTTTTTCCACCCTAATTCCACCCGGAACGGGAAACACATTGGAGACATGCCACAAAACACAGAAATTCAACAGAGAAAAAAGAAAATCCGGGAGATACGCAGCCACAGCCAAGGCAACCCAGACAGTAGGAAACAACAATCTTCAGCAAGTAGAACCAAGAACCATGCCCGCTGGCACCAACAGCACAGGAATGCCATGATCAGAGCAAAGCAGAAGGCCAACAACAGGAAGAAAAAAGTTACAATTGACCCTCAAAACAATACACCACAGAAAGAAAATCCCTCTTCAGAACCCAATAATATGGACATAGAAGAGTACATCTGCCTAACAGATAAAGAATTCAGAATTGCCATAATAAAAAAAATAATAGAATTAAATGAAAAGAACAAAGAACTGAGGAATAAAAATGAAGAACTGAAAAACGAGAATGAATCCATAAAGAAGAAAATGAAGGAAATGGAGGATTTACAAACATTAGTAGAGAGCCATAAAAGTAGATTAAAACACATGGAGAAAGAATAAGCACTCTGGAAGAAAAAGATACTGAAAGAACCAAGACAGAAAAGGAAAAAGAAAAACGAAGGAAAAAGAATGAGGAAAAGCTTCAGGAACTATCTGACACCATGAAAAAAGGAAACATCAGAATCACAGGAATCCCAGAAGGAGAGGAAAGAGACAAAGTAACAGAGAAACTTCTCAAGGAGATAATTGAAGAGAACTGTCCAAACCTGAAAAAGGAAACAAAAATCGACATACAGGAAGCCAGAAGATCTCCAAATTATTACAACGAAATAATAAAAAAACAGCAAGACATATGATAGTAAAACTATCGCAAATTCAAATAAGGGAAATATGTTGAAAATGACGAGGACAAAGAAACAAATAACCTACAAAGGAAAGCCAATCAGGCTGACATCAAATTTCTCTGAAGAAACATTACAGGCAAGAAGAGAATGGAGAGACATATGTAATATACTACATGCCAACAAATGTCAACCAAAAATACTCTACCCTGCAAAGCTCTCCTTCCTCTATGAAGAAAGAATATGGACCTTATCTGACAGAAACTACAGAAGTTCATCACTACCAGACTCCCACTCCAAAACATACTACAAGAAACCATGAAGACAAAACCAACAGAGGAAAGGCCATGAAATACGGAATAAGGTAAGGGTTACAATCACAAAAAGGTAAACAAAAAGACAAATATGGATGACAGTATATAAATATTAATTCTAAATGTAAATGGCCTAAACACACCAATTAAAAGACACACCATAGCAAGATGGATCAAAAAACAGAACCCAACCTTCTGCTGTCTACAAGAAACACACTTAATTGCAGAAGATAAACAGAGATTAATAGTTAAAGGATGGAAAACAATCCTACAAGCAAATGGACCAAGAAAGAAGGCAGGAACAGCTATACTTATATCAGATAAAATAAACT
>PVIJ01022966.1:0-15107 GCA_004024925.1 Scalopus aquaticus
CTTGTGAGAGCTCTCTGCACAGAGCTTCCCTGCTCCTGAGCTGGGCCCTCACTCATTGGTTACGCTCAAGTGCATATCACTGCTTTTCCAAAAGGAGCTCGGATCTCACACCCTGGGTCTCAGCCCTGCCTCAAAGAGGAGACCTCCCACTCCCTGTGGCTGGAGAAGCTGTTGGGCATTCAGTTCTTTGTAGCCACATACATCAGTCACTGGGGACAGCTGGGGGTGCTAGGGTGTGTCTATCCATGCATGTCTGTGTGCGTATGTGTGTGTGTGTGTGTGTGTGTGTGTGTGTAGTGTGTGATGTTGAAACATGAAAAGATACAATGAAATCAAGTAGATAAACATGGGCCACAATAAGGCAGTTGCACTGAAACCCAAGCAGCAGAGATGGGATTTAACTTATGGGGACTTGGTAAGCCCTTCGTGGCGCGTGCTCTGGAACACACTTTGGGAAGCTGTGGTCTTGGGTTATTCACTCATCAGTGTCTCCCGTGGGTGTGAGGGGAAGGTGAGCTGTCTCCTCTTAGAGGTAGGTACTAGACTTAGAAATCATGATCCTTATGTCCTCTTCTTGCCCTGAGAACTAAATAGGATAAAAGCTGTTGAGGGGTGTCAGGGAGAACCTAGAGTCCAGCAAGGCTGACTTGCTATACTTCCTCAGAGGACTGGAGCCAGAATCATCTCGGCGGGAATTACAACTCTACCAGGTGTGTTATGACTGCTGGTCACTGAATGATGAATCGCAATATGAGTTACCACTTATACGGACTAGAAGCAGCTTTGTCTTTTCTGCAGTTGACTGAATGATAGTTAGCTGGGCTGACTTCACACCCTGTACTTTCTCTTATCTCGCCAGCCACAGGAGGGAAGTGCAGCTCACTGATTCTTCAACTCCCATCTCCTCCTAGCTGACCTGTGCCCCAGTCCTTGTCCTTGCAGTCTGGTCCTTGTTCTACATCAGGGATCCTCAGCAATCCCCAGGTAAGCACCCCTGAATCAAGGCCCAGCCACCAGCTCCTCAGGAACAGACCCAAGCCCCAGTTCAGGCCTTGCAGGGCATAGCTTTTCACAGCAGGCCTGCAGCCACACCCAGGAAGTGCCTTGTCTCCAGTGCTCAGATAGCACTGCCTTGGGAGCAGACTCAAGCCCCCAATCTGGGCATCACAGGGCTTCCTTCTTTGTCAGAGATCAGCAATCCACTGTCCTCCTGCCCACCAGAAACAGGTGAAAAAGAAACAGGATGTTTAAAATAAATAAGTAATTTTTGAATAAATAAATAAAAAGTCAATTCTATTCCTATATAGCAAATAAATGGAAAAAAATGAAGTACTATCACTTTCAATAGCATGAAAAATATGAATTGAAAATGCGTTAAGACTTCTACACTGAAAATCAAAAAACTGCACTGAAAAACCAAGAAGTCTGCACAATGGAAATTAAGTATTGAAAATAGTATAGATCAAAAGTTGTGTGATATAACTAAATGGAGAGTGGAAACAATAATTGTCACCAAAGAATTTTATATTGGAACGTGAAAGCTGTAATTTTATGAGCTAGTAATCACTTCAAAGATGAGACACTTCAAAGGAAATTAAGATTTAAATAACAGAGAAATATACTATTTTCAGGAATTGGAAGACTCAAATTGTTAAGATGTCTATTATTATTACCAAATTGATCTCGATAAAGAAATAATCCCGATCAAAATCCATGCAGGCTGCTTTGTAGGAATTGACAAGCAACAAATATATAAACTTTCAAGACATTTTTACTAGTCAGCAGTAATCAAGACAATAAAGTGTACTGTCAGAGGAATTAATAAACTAAATACTGAACTGAATAAAATATTTGACACAAAAATTAAAAAATCAGAGGTAAATGTAATAGATATAAAAATGACAATTCAGGGGCCTCCCTGGTGGCACAGCGGTTGAGTGCTGCGTTGTGGAGCTGATGCGAGTTCGACACCCAGCCAGGGAGAATCCCACATGGTGCAGCAGACCTCTCCTGCCTCGCCCGCTGCTCCCCTCAGCAGTGTATTTCTGATCTGCCTGTTCTGCTCCCCACTCTGTCTCTGGTGAACCCTCTCGCCGCCCCATGCCTCTGGCCTGTACCCCAGCTTGTATGTATAAATAAATAAATCTTTAAAAAAAATGACAGTTCAATTAATGAAACTAAAACCGGGTTCTTCAAAAAAAAAATAAAGTAGACAAACCTCCAGCAAATCTCATTGAGAAAATTATGGGGAAATCTCAAATAAATAGAATCAAAAAAGAAAGGAAAAATTATAACTAATACCCCAGAAATTGAGAGGATTATTAGAGACTGCTATGAACATATATACACTAACAAATTCAAATACCTTGAGCAGATGGATGAATTTCTAGAATTATACAATCATTCAAGACTCAATAAGGAAGAAAAAGAACTCCTGAACAAACCAATCACAAGCATGGAAATTGAAACAGTAATCAAAACTCTCCCAAAATACAAAAGTCCAGATCCAGATGTCTTCACAATAGAGTTCTACCAAACCTTCAAAGGGAAACTAATACCTATCCTGCTCATATTCTTCCAAAAATTTGAGACAGAAAAGCACTTCCAAACACATCTTATAAAGTCAAATTACTCTAATACCAAAACCCAACAAAGATCATGCAAAAAAAAAACAAAAAAAAAAAAACAAAACACTTATAGACCAATTTCCCTAAGGAACACAGACACAAATCCTCAATAAAATCCTAGCAAACTGAATCCAACAACGCATTAAAAAGATCATACACCATGACCAAGTGGGAGCCATACCATGGACACAGGATGGTTCAACATCTGAAAATCAATCAATATAACTCATCACATCAACAAAAAAAAGATAAAAACCATGTGATCATATCAATACGTGCTAAGTAAGCACTTTATAAGATCAACTTCAATTTATGATGAAGACCCTCAAGAAACTGGGGATATATGGAACCTATCTTAAGATAATAAAAGCTATATATAACAAACCCACAACTAATATCCTCAATGGTAAAAATCTGAAAGCCTTTTCACTAAAATCTGGCACAAGACAAGTAGTACCCTCAGCACCACTATTCAACATATATTGGAAGTCCTAGCTAGAGAAATTAGACAAGAGAAAGACATTAAAGAAATCCAAATTGAGGAAAAAGTATTAAAACTGTCACTATTTGCAGCTGACATAATATACATAGAGAGTCCTCAGGACTCCACAGAAAAACTGATAAGTTCAGCAAGGTGACAGGGTATGAAATCAATATACAAAAATCAGTTGCCCACTTATATACAAATAATGAAATAGAAAAGGAAGAAATTAAGAAAGTTATCCTGGACTTCCCTGGTGGCACAACGGGTTAAGTTGCAGCACTATGAAGCTATCCAGAGCCACTGCAGCTCAAGTTCAATACCCAGCCAGGGAGATTCCCACATGGCGCAGCAGACCTCTCCTGTCTTGCCCGCTGCTCCCCTCAGCAGAGTACTTCAGTCGATCTGCCTGTTCTGCTCCCCCACTCTGTCTCTGGTGAATCCTCTCACCACTCTGCACCTCTGGCCTACACCCCAGCTTGTATGCATAAATAAATAAATCTTAAAAAAAAAGAAAGTTATCCCATTTACAATCCCACCAAGGACTAAACTTAGCAAAGGAGATTAAAGTTTTGTATAAAAATATAAGACATTGCCAAAATAAATCAAAGAAGACCTGAAGAAATGGAAAAAATATTACCTGCTCATGGACTGGAAGAATCAGCATTGTCAAAAGCAATGTAAAGATTCAATCCAATCCCAATAAGAAGATCAGTGGCATTTTTCACTGGTGAGGATGTGGAGAAAAATGAACCATCTTACACTGCTGGTGGAAATGCAAACTGGCCCAACCACTATGGAAAGCTGTGTGGAGGACCCTCGATTTTTTAAAAATGGAGCTACCATATGACCCAGCAATTCCATCCTAGGAATCTACCCAAAGGACACAAAAACATTAATTCAAAAGGAAACCTGCACTCCTGTCAGATGATATCACTTATATGAGGAATATAGGGAAGACAAATAAAAGGTCAAGAAAAAAAGACAAAACTTGCAGGCAAACTATAGATCTGAGGCATCCAGCAGGGGCGGGGGAGGAAAAGGTATCACAATAGGGAAGGGAAGAGCACAAGGGACTATGGTGATGTTTCACATGTGATATGGTGGTGGGATATTTATGGGGACTACACCTGATGGGAGAAATCAACTACTGTACAAAAATGAACAATATAAGAAAATTTATAAAAAATTAATAAAAGAATAAAATTTTATCAACATTCAAAAAAAAGATCAATGGCATTTTTAAAAAAACTGGAAACAAACACTACTGAAAATCATGTGGAATCACAAAAGACTCAGAATAGCCAAAACAATCCTGGCTAAGAAGAAAGAAAATGGAGGTATCACATTTCCCTAAGAGAAAGATGGATGATCACAGCACACAGAAACAATGGTCCAATGGAAAGGGGTAAGAAAATAATTTAAATGAACTTTGTTTATACACACACACACACACACACACACACACACACATATATATATAAGGATTTATTTATTTATGCACACAAGAGCTGGGGTGTAGGCCAGAGGTGAAAGGGGGTGAGAGGATTCACCAGAGACAGAGTGGGAAGCAGAACAGGCGAATTGACTGAAATACACTGCTGAGGGGAGCAGTGGGTGAGACAGGAGAAGTCTGCTGGGCCATGTGGGTCAGTTCCCTGGCTGGGGATCGAACTTTGAGCTGCAGTGGCTGTGGATAGCTTCATAGAGCTGAGAGTTAACCCCTGCACCAACAGGGAGGCCCTGAACTTTATTTATATTGATAATGGGAGCATACAGCTCATAAGAGAGAAGGACAACTACTGAGCAAACTCCAACTTATGTTCACTCAGATGTTCACTCAGGCTCTCTCCAACTTATGGACTCCTGGGACCTGGCACCGCACTGGGTAAGAGTGTACTTGCGTTGGGTGTACTGTTGATATCTGTAGGGGTGGGGTGCAAAGTGAGAATTACTAACTTGAGTCTGAGACTCTCAATATAGAACAGCTGGAGACTGAATCAGCAGCTTTCAGATTTTTTTCCTTTTATTATTAATTCAATCTTTTACATTATTGTGTATTCCCCAAAGCTTTCAGATTTTTTAAACATTAAATATTATATTGGCCACTGGTTATTTATTTTATATGGCCTTTACTATATTGAGGTAGGGTCCTTCAATTCTCATCTTGGTTAGAGTTTTTTTTAATCATAAATGAGTTCTGAATCCTGTCTTCCTCTACATCTGTTGATTGCATCTATTATCATATGATTTTTATCTTTGCTTTGGTCGATATGGTATATTACATAGATTTATTTATCTATATTGTTATCCTTGTATCCATAGGATAAATCCCACTCGATCATGATGTATAATACTTTGATATACTGTCCAATTTGATTTGTTAGTTTTTTGTTGAAGATTTTTGCATCAATGCTTATCAGATGTTGGTCTATAATTTTCTTATTGTCTGTCTTTGGTTTTGGTATTAAGGCAATGTTGGCATCACAAAATGTATTAGAGAGCATTTCCTTTTCTTGGATTTTTAGAAGTAATTTGAGCAGGATGGACATTAGTTCTTCTTTGAAGTTTTGATAAAGTTGATTTGTAAAGTCATCTGGTCCTGGACTTTTGTTTTAGAGTTTTTCTTACTACTGTCTCAATTTCCATGTTTGTGATCAGTTTGTTCAACTCTTCTATTTCTACCTGTTTTACTCTTGGTAAGCCATATTGATCTAAAAATTTGTCCATTCCATCAAGTTTATAAAATTTATTGGTATTTGTTCACAGTAATATCTTATTATCTTTTGCATTTCTGTGCTATCTATGGTAATTCCTCCTTTCACTTCTGATTCTGTTAATATTTTCTTTTCTAGAAGTTTTTCTGTTTTATCTTCTCAAAAAAACAACTCTAGTTTCGTTGATCTTTTGTGTATTCTTTTTATCTCTACTTCATAATTTATTTCTGCTTTAATTTTTATTATTTCCTTCCTGTACTACCTTTGGGTCATGTTTATTCTTTTTCAGATTCCTCTAGGTGTAGTATTAGGTTGTTTGATTGAGATTTTTCTTGTTCATTAATGTGGGCCTGTATTGCAATTATCTTTCCTCTTTTAACACTTTGGCTGCATCTCATAGATTCTGATAGCTTATAGCCTCATTTTTATTTAGTCTCAAGATAATTTTTGATTTCTGTTTTTATTTCATCTTTTATGTAATAGCTAAAAAGTAACAGATTGCTTAGTTTCCATGTAATTTCTGTTTTTCTTGTTTTTTTTTTTTCCATAGCTGATTTCTGGCTTTATGGCATTATGTTCAGAAAGAGTATTTGGTATGATTTTGTCCTTTGTAGTTTTATTGACAATTAACTTGTGTCCAAAAGTATGGTCTATTGTTTTTTAATGTTCCTTGTGTACTTGTGAAAAATGTGTATTTAGTGGCTTTTGGGTAGAGTATTATGTAGATATCTGTTTAAATTATTTGGTCTAGTTCCTCACTTAAGGCTATAATTTCTATTTCTGTTCTCTGTCTTGTTGACTCATCCACAGTTGTAAGTATTAAAATCCCTTAGTATTGTATTGTCAATATCTCTCTTTATCTGTTTTAGTAGTTGTCTTATGTATCTTAGTGTTCTATAATTTGGTACATGTATATTATGAGTGTTATTACTTCTTGTTTTATTTGGTACTTATTCATAATGTAATGTTAATACCTATCTCTTATTACCTTTTTTACTTGGAAATATATTTCATCTAATACATATATGTAGCTGTTTCTGACTTTTTTGTCACCATTAGATTGACTTCCAGTCTTTAATTCTAAGTCTGTGTCTTTATTTTTTTTAAATGTGCTTGTATTTATTGATAACATGGGTTTCTTGTAAACAACACAAGAATGGAGTTTGTTTTGAAATCCACTCAGTCTCTCTATACCTTTTGACGGGTGAATTCAGATAATTTTATATTTATGGTGATTAACAAGACTTAAGTACTCATTGCCATTTTATTTTCTTTTTGTTTTTAGTTTGTCTTGTCTTTTTATTGGGGGGGGGTCTTCCTTTTAGTTTTTGTTTAGGTTCTATTTCCACTGTCTTATGTGTTAATTCTGTTGATTTTTGTTTGAAGGTTTACTGAGGTTAGTATATGATGGACCTGCTGGATTGTCTGATCTTAAACTTGTTCTGATGGGTCACAGTGTTGCTCTCCTGCACCTCCTCCTCCATGTTATATAATTTAGGTGTCTGTTGTTATGTTGCTTTATGACAACCCTTTTAACACTTCTTTCATGTGCAGCTTGATGGTGACAAAATTCTTTTAGTTTTTATTTTCCGGTGAAGCTCCTTTCCTTCATTCAGTTCTGAATGCTTAGCTGCATGAGAAAAAAATTATAGACTGGAAATCTTTTTCATTATGTATTTGAAATATATTCTGCCATCTCTTCATGCTTGTAGCATTTCTACTGAAAAAGTGTATGGAAAGTTTAATTGGTGTTCCTTTACAAGTTGTCCTTTTTTTTCTCTCGAACATTTTAGTATTCTGACCTTGTCACTGGCTATCATCAGTTTTATTCTAATGTGTCTTAATGTGTGTCCATCTGATATTATTTTGTTTGGAACTCTTTGGACCTCTGGGTGCAGAATATCTGTTTTGTTTCCCAGATTGAGATGGTTTTTAGCAATTATTTATTTAAATACATTTTTTGTGCTTTTGTCTTTCTCTTATTCCTGGGCCCTCATGAAATGGTTATTTCTCTTCAGTTTATCCCCAAAGGCTTTTACATAATTTTTAAAATCTTATTCCTCTTTGATGTGCTATTTGTATGTTCTCAAATATTGTTCTTTCAAGCTCACTAATTCTCTCCATTGCCTGTGTTTGCCTACTGTTGAGAACTTTATTGTGTTTTTGTTTTGGTTATGACATTTTTTAGAACCATTAGTATTTATTGCAACTATCTCATATTTTCTTCCTTTTTCTGTTCCTACTTTATACCGTTTTTTTAGATTTGTGAAAATTGTTATAACTGTTGCTTTGAGCTCCTTTTGAAACATATTCTACAGTTCTGTGGATTGAGACTGCCTTGGGTTTATTTGGGTTTTTGGTTTGTTTTTTGGGTTTAGTTTTTTTGTTGTTGTTGGTTGTTTTTGGGGTTTTTTTTGCTTGCTTGTTTATTTTGTCTACAGCATTTGTAATTTGTCTTCTGTCTCTTCATTTTAAATTCTTATGGGTTTTAATAGGAATAGACTTGCAGACTTCTTCCTTCTTACCTGTTGAAGTAATTAGAGAACTGGTGGCATCAAGAGCTAATAAGTATAAAGGAACTGAAGCAGTCGGACACTGAGGTCATTTCCAATGAGCATCAGCAGATTGAATTTCCTACTATGCTGTGGGTACAAGAGTTGCATGGTGGGGATTCACAGTGATCTCCTCGAGGCAAGTTCCTTGGTCTAAATGTCTCATATAGTCTTGTGTCATCTTCCACATCTGGGCTACATTTGAGCACTGGATGCTGTGCTGGACATGGATTGGAGCTGAAACAGGCTTAAAACCAGGAGTTGTTTTCATTTCTTTTCCATTACAGGGTCTTATCCTTCAGTATTTGCTCCTATTGCTAACAGGTTCTTGAACTCTGTTTAGTGAAAGTCTTCAATTACTTGCTTGGTTTTAGTCTTGGCTGTGGGAAAGTGGCAGGTGTTTTGAGCATCCCAACCTTGGGCTGCAAATGGTAGCCGCTTCTGTGAAGACACAGATGGTGCAACCTAGTTCTTTCCATTAGTTTGGGCTTCATTGTTCTGTACTGAGAGTTCCAGGCTCATGCCAGTAGTCATCACTCCACACCCAGGCTCCCATAATTTTCTGAGTGCACCTCTCTCCTGGACACCAACTCTGTGTACCTCCTTATCCAGCACATTGCTGAGTCCTCAAAGTCCCTAGTGTTGGTATAAACCCCAAGTCAACAACTGTAGAGATGTTCTGTACAGCAGCCACTCCTCCCTCCTGTGGCTGGTACTGTGCTGGTATCTCTGTGAATACAGTCCAATTAAAGTTTTTTCTACCACCCATGAGACTGTTGCTCCTGATGTGTATTGTAGTTGTCTGTTTATGTTTCAGGGGTTATTGATTTTTTTCCACTGCAATTTAGTTGTGAATATATGGAAATGAGTCTAACATCTTCACTCTGTAGTCATCTTACCAGAATCCTCTAACCAATGTTTTAATGTATAAAGTGATACATTGGACACCATGAATAACCTCTGGAACTCCAAAGGGACTGAGGAATGTTTTAGTGAGATCCTGTTAACAGCTCAAGCTGTGGCATGTCCAATGGGGACGTTGAGATGCCAGTATGTGTATTCACCATGACCCAGATATAATGAATGGGAGGGGCCCAATAAAATCTGTTTGTCAACAACACAGTGGAAGGACCCCAAAGGGTGAAACTCTTGTGACTATATCAGCAATGCTGTGTCTTCCTGCAGAGACTGAATTAGCTTGTCGCCATGTGAACCATGGCAGTGGAGATGGGTACCCCTTTGTATTCAATCCAAGTTTCAATGACCGAAGAACTTCTATGACCTGTTTCATGGGCCAAAACTGAGAGGATAGTATCTGGAGTGTTATCTGAAAAAGTTCATGCTAATCCTCAAAATTTGTGCTAATTTGTGAACTTGGGCATTAAACTTGTTCCACAATGAAACAGTCTTTGGTGTGGGTAGACATAGCCATAACCTTAATATGTTTCTTTTATATCTGAAAGGCAAGGAATTTCTGATGGTTTTTTTAAAAGATTTATTTTTATTTATATATGCATACATGAACTGGGGTGTAGACCAGAGGTACAGGGTTGGGGGAAGTGAGAGGATTCACCAAAGACAGAGTGGGCATCAGACAGGCAGATCTACTGAAATACACTGCTGAGGGGAGCAGCGGGAGAGATAGGTGAGGTCTGCTACACCATGTGGGTTAGCTCCCTGGCCAGGGCTCAAACTCATGTTGCAGTGGCTGGTGATAGCTTGATAGTAGTGCTAAGACTTAACCCCTTGAGCCACCAGCGAGGCACAATTTCTGATGTTCTTTACCGCAAAGTAAGTTACCTTGAATGTGGGAAATTATTATTGCCAGAGGCTAGAACAAATGGCTACACTATTGACAATGACCCAGGAAACTGTAAAAATATATAATTGGGGTCAGTTTTCCAACAAAAGTAACATAACTTTCTAGAGTTCCTGGAATTTGGCTAATTGTATTGGGCATCAGTACCATTCTTTGTCAGGATTGTCCTGGTTAAGAGATTCAAAATCAGTATACCTGCCGCAAACTCCATCACATTGCACAATGTTACAGACATTATAAAGTATATGAACTTACTTTGCTCTTCACCCAATTGATTGCAAGGGGATCCCCAGCTAGCCAAGGGGTCTAAGAGACAGGTGTCCTATTCCAGCACCATGACATATGGCATGGGACTGAGAACAGAGGAGGTCAATTCCTCTAGGTTACATGCCCAGGCTTGGCTCTATTATGTTTGTTATATTTCTATTTCGGGGAAATTGTTATTCAAAGCTTATAGGGCACTGCTTCCATGAGCCAGTGTATAATGGGCTGCTGAATGCACAGGGTCACAAGTTCAGAGAACTCAGTATGCAAGGAGAAGTTGCCATAATTAGATGTGAAATGAAATGGGCAGCCTTTTGTACCAGAAGTCCACAATAACTATCATGGGTAGGTCATGGACTCCAATAAGCATAAGAAAGTGGTTGCCAGAACTTCCACTATAAAACACTCCAGAAAATTTCCAGAAATCACTAAATGAACTGCCTGTTACATAGTTCTTTGACTGGTTCTAGAAACTTATTTTAAAGGAACCCATTGAAAATGGGCTAATTTGTGGGAGACCACACAAATGGTATTGCCAGCAAATGGGAAATATGTTGCTTCCAGCAGCCAAAGATGCCTAATATATTTTGGCTCTTTTTGAGGATGGTTAATGATGACAAGACTAGAAATTGCTTTTTAACTACATCAGTAATGGAACAGCCTTCAACTGTGTAGATGATGTTTAAGAATTTAACTGATTATGCCTGATACATGCAGAGGAATAGTCCATTTTCGCACAATGAATGCAATAGTGTTTCTTTGTCTTGTATGTAAGTCTCTATGTACCCTCACAGGGGTATGTCATGATTGCATTTCCAATCATGGGCAGCTTGGGACAACATGATTGGGTATGGTTACTGTGAGCAGAGGTTGTATGCTATGGATGGGTTATTGATGTACCCCATGGACAACTGAATGAAGCTATTGTGTCATCTCATAGGTAAATGTGACCTGAGATTTAGAAGTTGTTTAAAAAGGCACAGAAAATAAAATATATTAGCCAAATATCTAGGAAATAACAGGAAATATCTGACAGTGAATAATTTAATGGCCTTAGTCATGCCAAGTATGTTAGTTGTAGGGAACTTCATGGATGATATGATGGCAACATTACAATCCACTGTGAAGCACTATTCATTCTTTTCAGGTTTATGAAAAGGGGCAAATGGACTTTGGAGCAGAAACAGTGGGGATAATTGCCCCTTCACTTTATAGATTTTTTTATAATGGTTCCAACCTTTTAAACTCCATTTCAATTTATATTGGATTATATTAACAATTGTAAGGCATTGCGGTATATCTACAGAGTCCCATTTGCTGAAGCTTACAGAATGGGCTTAAGTTAATATTCCAAGAAGCCACTGAGCTGGTTAGAATATCTATCCTTATAATGGGGAACAAAAGGGCAGTGGGAACTATGATCACTGCAAAATTATTTGAATTAGCGTGCAAATGGTTGATGGATGTAAGGCAAACTTACTTGCTTTCAATCTTATATCTGGTAATTCCCCCAGAGAACAAAGGAAATTCCTTTAAATTTAATGGGGTTTCTGTGGATTAGTGTAATTTTGGAAACGGCATCAATTAAAGCCATAACATGTCTTGTATGACAACCAATGGACTAGCATGGGAAATTTTCTTTAGTAGTTTACAGGGTACCAGGAAACATGACTTGTGTCAGGGAATAGGGCAGTTGGAGCTGTACTTGGGGAGTGGGTTCAAGGTAGAAGATGATATGCTCTGCATAGCTTGGCAAGTAAGAACTAGAGCTCCTGAGGGATGTTACCTAAAATCATATAGGTAAGGAAGCCCCAGTCACAGAGTCACCTGCAACAGGTTATCTGGTGAGGGCTCTGTGCTGGGCTGTATCCTTGAAAACTCTGAATGGGGACCTGTTTCAGTTGTACTGTTACGTTAGGAAATGAAGGTCTGCTCAGGGTCCTCTTATGAGCAGTAAATTGATTCTAGGTCATTTAGGGCTACTTCAGTGTTATTGAAAAAATAAAAATAGTAAGGAAGGCCTATGCATTGGGGAGTACTCATGTGACAAATAACTGCCAGGTATTGGTTTCATAAGAAGCTTGCTCAAACTGTCTTTGGTTTCTTACCCATAGAAATGTTCAGAATAGTGATATGCCAATTAAACTACACCAGTTTTCTTTACTGCTTAGTGCCCCGCAAAATGCTCTAATTCATGAAGGAATGATCATTTATGAGTTTGACAGCAATACGCTGCTTTACTGGCTATGAACATCCAGAGGAGCAAGGACAATTTCTCCTATGTATATTTAGGTGAGTGAACATTCTGTACTTATTTCATAAGCCTGGTGGATTCCATAATAAATTATTGATTTGAGAATCACAATATATGCCAGCAAATTGGCTCATCTTGGCAAAAGTTAAGGTTAATTGAAAGTCAATATTACATAGGCATGGGGTAAATCAGCACACTTTTCATATGCTAATTTCGTAAATATTTTAATAAATTTTGTACTCTAATCAAGTACAATCAAGACATCTATTTCTATTTTCTCTCCTTTGTATTTTTTATTTTGGGGGAGTTATAACATATGCTTTAAGGGATCTTCTGTATTCAGCTCATGTTATTAAGTTTTCTGAGGCAGCCATAAAAAATTACCACAAACTTAGTGGCTTAAAGGACAGAATTTTCCCCCCCATTTCTGGAGGCAAGGAGTCTGAAATTAGTTGTACTGGGCCAAAATCAAGGTGTGTGCAGAGCTGTGCCCCTTCCCGAGTCTCTAGCTAACAATCTGATCTTGCTTCTTCCAGTTTCTGCTGGTTACTGGGATTTATTCGTTTGTGCCTACGTCACTCCAACCTCTGCCTCTGTGATCACATTGCCTTCTTTCCTGACTCAAGCTTCCCTAGGAACTCTCACATCAGGCAACGTGTGATTGCATTTAGGGCCCACACAGATAATCCAGAATAGTTTCCAAATCTCAAGATCCTTAATTAAGTCTACAAATTCTTTGCCAAATAAGGTAACAAAGGTGATATATAATATTAAGAGGCCATTATTCATCCTATAACAATGTTTATCCTCAGGAAATCCCATAAATATAATCAGGATTAGGGTTCTTTAGTGGTGAGTATAGTTCGGTAACAGGCATCTGAAGTGGAGAGAACCTAAACCTCCAAATGATATACAGTGTTGTAAACCAATACTACCTCAATAAAAAAAGTAAGTAAGAAAAAGTAGAAAACCAGGAGGAAAGCAATAAGGAACGGAGCAGAAGAAATATTTGAGGGATGAGAACATTCAAAAATTAATGACAGAGTCCAGATCACAGATCCAGAAAGTTCAAGAGCACTGAACAGGATAAATATCTAAAATCTAGACTACTACATTCAAACTACAGAAAAACCAGGCAATAGATGGACACCTGAAAGAAGCCAAGGGAGGCATGTAAATGCTATTAAGTATAGAGAATAATAATAACATTCACATTGGGGTTCTGGTCAGAAAACATTGCCAGCAAGCAGTGAGTGATACAAAATAAAGTGTTGAAAGAAAAACATCCACCAATTTAGCAATACAAATACAAAAAAATGTTCAAAAATAAAGGAAAAATGAAAACATTCTCAGACAAATCAAAACTAAGGAAATTCATTGCCAAACAAAATGTTAAAAAAAACTTTTAACAAAATGTTAAAAGTTCTACAGAGAAAAGGAGAATGACCAAGATAAAAATTTGGATCTAATAGAGAAAGGAAGGTCATGGAAGAAGGAATCAACTAATGTAAAATAATTGATTATTCTTAGCTGGTCTAAAAGATAACTACTTCCTTAATGTAATAATTGTACGATGTATTTGATGACTATATTATACAGATAAGTGAAATTAATTGCCATTAGGGACAGAAGGGAGGATTTGGGGAGACTCTGTTATAAAGTACCTGCACTAGACATGAATCGGTGTAGTGTTATTTGAAGGGGAAATTTGATTAGGACCAAATATGTATTGAAAAACTTAGGGTAAACACTTGAAAATTTTTAAACATTTTTGAATATGCTAAAGGAGGAGATAAAATGGGTTATAAAATGCTGATTGAACCCAGAGAAGAGAGGAAAAGGGGAGAAAAAAGCAAAGAAAATAAATAATGACTAGGAAAGCTACAAATTTAGTAGCTATTAATCCAACTATGTCAATATCATTTTTTAATATATATACTTTTATTGTTATTTATGTCTTTTACATTTTGTATTCCCCTTGGGTAGCCCACCACCAATTCACCCGCGATCCATCTCCATGGTCCCTTGTGTTCTTTTCTATTCCATTTTGTGCGCTTTTCCTTCCCTCCCTCCGCTTCCCCCCCCCCCACTGATTGTCTCTCTCCTATTTAATTTCCTTATAGTCCTGTTATAAGTGAAACCATTCGATATTTTTCTCTTTCTTTCTGGCTTATTTCACTGAGTATGATCCCCTCTAATTCCATACATGTCGCTGCAAATTGCATGTGTTTATCTTCTTTCCATGCTGAATAGTATTCCATTGTGTATATGTACCACATCTTCTGGATCCAATCATCTACTTTTGGACATCTGGGTTGCTTCCATACCTTTGCTATTGTGAACAGTGCCGCAATGAACATACGGGTGCATGTATCCTTTCGGATTAGTGTTTT
>PVIJ01022967.1:0-15107 GCA_004024925.1 Scalopus aquaticus
TTGGTTTCAATTTTGAAGGGGATGGATTTCTTAATTTCTTCTTCAGATTGTGTGTTTGCATATAGGAAGGCTATTGATTTTTGTGCATTGATTTTGTATCCTGCTACTGTACTGAACTGGTCTATTATTTTGAGTAGTTTTTCTATGGATTTTTTAGGGTTTTGTATATATATTATCATATCATCTGCAAATAGAGACAGTTTAAATATTCCTTGAGCAGTGTGGTGGAGGACTTGATTGGGGAAAGTAGGATAGAAGGAAAATAAAGAAAGAAAATAAAAATTTTCTCCCTTCTGGGGTTAATCACTTGTGCTCAATGAGAAAAGTGAGCAAATTTGTTTCTTTTAGCGTCTATGCCTATTATGTGTCAGGTACTATTTTATCCTGAAAATTATAAACCTCTGAGCTCTGAAAATCAAGGTTTTGGGGAAGATTTGCTTGTTTTTTCATCACCTGTTTCATCCTAATCTATTCAACTGAACTATCTTGAACACTGAAAAGAAAAAAAGAGAGGGTACTCTTGGAAATATATCACACAAGAAAAAAAATTATGAGGTTAAATTTTAATTTAATTAGAAAAAAAAACAAGAACAGAGCCATATCAAGTAGATTGTGGGGATGATAGAGTATAGGACATCACTAGAAGTGAACATTTATCGAGCAGTTATTATATGACAGACACTTTCTAAGTATTTAGTATGTAATACTTTATTTCATATTTTAGTAACCTGATATAGCAACACTACTATTATCCCAGATGGAACTATAATGTTGATAGATTAAGAAACTTGTTTAAAAAATATAAAGTGATTGAGCTATAATTTAGATCTAGCTATCTGGCCCCAGAGTCCACATGTATAACCATTATGTTCCATTGCCTCTGGTAACCCTGTGAGGCAAGCTGCAAAAGAATCATGAAATGGTATTGACCTGGTGGCCCACTTAGAGTTTAGGAGAATGGCAACAGCTGCAGTGGAGGTGGAAACAAGATCTCTGAGACTCACTTGACACAGAAGGCTGGAAAAGCTTTTCGATGAATAAAGATCTATGAAGAGGTAAAGGGTGTGTGTGTGTATGTGTGTGTGTGTAAATCTGTAAAGACTATTCACATCAGTCAGGATGTTTTAGCAATGCCACTGACTCTTCTGTCTAATGTGTATTCCGGATGCTTTGAAGAACAGGGTACACACTTCTCCAGGGAGGCAGGGTGATGATGGCTGAATTTCCGTGTTACATGCAAAAGGCTTTCACTGAGACAGGGATATATTTACAGTTTGGTCCATCTTGCTTGCTTTTGAAAATTTATAGGCATGATCCACAAGGAAAAAAAATCAGTGCAATTATAGTTTGATGCAGTTATGAAATATGTGGTTGATCAGAAATAAGAAAGAATAATATCAATCAATGAGAAAAAATAAGAAGGTGGGAGGAATAGCAGGGAGTTCCTAATAAAAGAGAAATAAGGAGATCTACTTGTTCAGGGATTGTCATCACCCCTTCTGCTACTGTCCATCTTGTATTCTCTCTCACTGTGACTGGGCAGGAAGTCTACCTATCTCAGCACTCAGAGGCAAGGCCAGCTTCTCATGCCTATGCCTGCCTTCTCTGAGGTCTCCCTGTCTTCTCTGGTTAGTCATCTTGGGGAAAGAGATTAGGCCTCAGAGATTTTTGCATCTCAACAAGGCTCTATTGTTGTAATAAGGAAGATTAAAATCATGACTACCTCATATCAATGTATAAAAGAAAAATAAATTCAGCTATTTATTTTTTCAAACAAGGAAAAGAGATAGATTGCCAACTAAATAAGTGTTACCAGAATTCAAATAGGTGATAATTGCAAAAGGAAGTCTAAATGGACTTTTATTTTTCATCGAAGAGTGGTAAAGTCATTGGTAGTTCAGAATAATGGAGAGCTTAACTCTTTGCCTTCCAGTGTGAAGAAGAATCTTTTGGGATTCTAAAAAAACTGACCCAAAGTAACATTAACTATTCACTTATGATTGAAGTGGGTTAACCATTTAATTTTCCCAATGTGTTTTATGTGCAGAAATAATCTTCACTCATACTCCAGGAACGACTCATAGCAGAAAGCAATAATTGCACTACTTAAAAACATCTGCTCTGATATCATGAGCAAGTGCTGGCAGTGGATACCTTCCTTTATGGTGTCCAAAACCAAAAATTTTGCAGAAAATACATCACTGAGATTATTTATCTTCAGTACAATTCAACAGAACTTTTTTGGACCTAGGGTAGATAAAAGTGTAACACTGTCTTCTTAGTCCTTGGTCTGGATAGAAAGAAAGTCAGGTGTGCTTGCTGCTCTCCCAGGCTTACTTTGTAGAGGAGTGCATACACATACAAGTAATTTGGTGAAGGCATAATGTAAACTGTAACACAGACACATACTGAGCACAGTATTATATGTAGTGATAATATAATAAAACACTAGGAACATTCACATATTTAATAAAATTTTGTAATTATGGAGCTGTAATAAAGGATCAGAGAAGAGTCTTGAGATATATCTGGTCCATAACAAGTAGCATTGGATCCATATCTTATCTGAAACCTGGACCACAATAGTTTCTTGAACCCAGTATTAGCCAGTACTTTTGAATACTTACTATATGTCAGGCTAAGTCCTGGTGGCTTACATAGGATATTTCATTGAATCTTTATACTTCATACTATAGAACATGTTATTAGCCCCTGTTTTCAATTAAATAACTTGCTCATAGAAACTGGGTCACTTTCCCAATTCCATATATTAGTAATGATGAGGCTGGAGTTAGAAAACTGGTCTGATTTACTTGAAAGGAAACAAATGAAATTAAATAGTTTGGATAAAATTTTTAAAGTTTTTACAGTGTTGGTACCAGGGGTGGTTTCATGTGGCAATGGTAGTCAGAAGTGTGAGCTAGAAATGAGATATTGGTTTGATCACTATTTCTTTTTTGCACTTTACCCTGAGAGAATATTGGAATTCTGGAAGAGTATGGTATATAGCAAACAATATGGTAGCTGGTAGCTAGTAACATAAGGAAAGTCCTGTAGCCTTCTTCAATGAATAAAATATAGATATTCTAGTTTGTTTAAAACAAAAGTTGGGCCTCCCTGGTGGCACAGTGGGTTAAGCGCAGCTCTGTGGCGCTGCCGGCAGCTGAGGCACAAGTTTGACCCGGCCAGGAAGATTCCCACATGGCATGGCAGACCTCTTCTGCCTCGCCCTGCTCCCCTCAGCAGTGTATTTCAGTCGATCTGCCTGTTTTGCTCCCCACTCTGTCTTTGGTGAACCCTCTTACCACCCCACACCTCTGGCCTGCACCCCAGCTTGTATGCAAAAATAAAATAAATCTTTAAAACAAACAAACAAACAAACAAACAAACAACCAAACAAACAAACAAACAAAAAGTCATTTAAAAATGTAACTCTGAACATGAAGACATGGAAGGTTGTTTAAAATAAGTATGGCAGTTATGAGATTTGGACTGACCAAATACCACCATTTATAAAATGGTGTAGTTGAAAACAATGCTATGTGAGGTTGTGGGGCAGGCTCAAGCAGAAATTATGGGAGAAGGTAGTTGCTCACTCAACCCTTCAGCATAAATGTATTATCTGGTCTGCTTATGTACTGTAGATCAAATTTGGGGGTTAACTTTGTCGCTCTTATATCTGTCATTTTGTCTGTTTCTCCCTCTGTCAATGGATATAAGGACCTACAGCTATGACATTGGAAAATATACTTTCTTCAGCTTTGATCTTTTGCCACTTCCTGTGTATCTTCCACTGAGAGGAAGAACATTCTGTAGCTGAAGCTCAACTGTGAAATGGGATTAATAGTACCTCTCTATCTACTGATAGCATTGCTGAGAATTTTCAGTGAGATATAGCAGATGTGAAATCTTTTTAGCTAAAAATGTGCTTAGAATGGAACTAGAAACATTGTCTATACCAGTTTATATTTATATATCATTTTCACATATTTATGTTGTTTTATTCGCACAATAATAAGATAATAAGAAATAAGAAAAGAGTATTGAACCTATTTTCAGGTAAGGAAACTGAGGCACAGAGTGATTATGTAATTTTTGGACAAATACAGAGTAAATTGACAGAATGGGAACTGGGCCACAGCTCTCCTGACTTGCTGCCAGAGACTTTTCCCTCTAAAATGACATACTACTATTTTGCTTTAAATCACAGGATAATGGTGAATGAGGAAATTGAGAATTTTCGAAAGTAGCTTTCCAAATGGCTTGAAAAATTTTAAAAAAAGGTGTTTCACCCTCCATTTAAAGCAGGTTCTTTGAGACATTTATTGGGGGAAACAGGGCCATTCAGGAGGTAATTCCTCTTGGTATTTGATTTTATATTTTGGTGGGCATTTGCATTTTTTTCTCTGCAGTAGGAAAATATTACTATTGTTAGTGAGTGTTGCAAATGTGAAAACAGGCGCTCAAATGAAAATCGTATGGGGCACTTAGCATTCTGAAAAATATTTGAGTCATTATGTTGCAGTTCTAAAATTGAATCAATGCTATATTTAATAAGGCACAACAGGCCATGAATTATTGCACATTAATTCATACCCAGTGTGTTGCTAGGCACATGGCTAAAAGCTGAGTGCAGTCAATGCAACTAAACATGAATACACCATAATTCACACAGCAGAGGGTCCCACTGTAATTATAAAATGTTAATATAAAGAGTTATTTAAAAAATATTTAGATATGTTAAGTTTTATACCTACTTGATTCATGATATATAGCATTCTCATAAATTTAGCAGCTCATTCCCCTTTTCTTAATACCATAATTCCAAGATTTACATGTTAAATTCTAGATTTTTTTTCTCATCAGTAGACCCCCTAAGGCTAGGTATGTTATTCTGCGGTTTTCAATTTTCGTTGGGAAGAGACAGAAATTTCTCTTAGCAAGAAGTGTCATGCTAAGCTGTGTGGAGCAAAATTTTAAGTAAGGGGGTAAAAAGAGCTAGAAATTCTGCTGCAATTTCAATGGAGGAAAAATGATAGTCTGGCTGGAGGGCGTGGCTAGACTTTCCTAGATGGATGCGACTGGGTGTTGAGTAGGAAAACAGAAGGAAATCCTGGTACTGGTTCCAGATATCACAAGGAGGATGGGTGAGAACAAGTTAAAGGAGCGATTTCTCTGGTGGCTTTTATGTTTAACTTCACAAACTATGGTCTGTGGTGGGAATATTGCATTTAATATCAGTACTGTTGATGAACAACTTTCAGGAAATTTGAAGTTATTCAGCAATTATTTATACAGAGCTTCCTCAGGAACTATCTGGGCATCATTTTCAGTGACCCAGAAGTGTGAATTAGGCTGGAGGAATTCTAGAGAGCTCTGAGTCCTTCTCTTCATGCCTAAATGTGATGTAAAATATAGGTTGCTATTATAGGTGCAGTAAAGCTTAATTTTTACATATTATTTTAAAAAGTATAATATTTATGAAAGGAGAAATGGTTGACTGATTCTTAGAAGGTTTTTATACTTTGTTGATAATTGTGTTGTTGACTTTGTTCATATGGGTAAAAGGAGAAAAATTGACTTTTTCTTGGCAATCATTGGTCAAATAAGACTTCTTTTAATTATCACATAGAAAAAAATCCTAACCTGTATTTTTCATGAAAATCTATTTTTTTTGTCCTACCATATTTAACTGTGATGTTACTATCATCTACATTATTAAAATATATGGTAAACTTTACCAGGCAAGGTATTAACGTAGTAGCTAGATTTAAATACTATTAAAAGACAAACAAGGAAACATGTAGCTGAAATCAATGAACTAAGTTTAATTTACATTTCTATTACCAAGACTAATTTAAGAGCTTCCACCTTGATTAGAGTCCTTAGTAAATAAAAACATGCTCAAATTTTATGGGAGTGTTTGAATTACTCAACTATTAGAGGAAATTAGACTTGACCAAGACATTCATCTATTCAGATTAAAGATGGAAAATTGAACTTCCTTAAACAATAAGCCTAAAATACAAATTAAAGAGCTATGTTGTCTTGGTCATTCATTTACTGGTTTATGAATTTTAATTGCAAATATTTATAATAAAACATGTTAAAACTAATTAAGGTCCCTTAATAACCTACAAATGAAAACACTGTGTTATGTTGATCCTTCTGTTCTCAATCTAAAGCAGTGGTTTTCAAATTTCTATGGAGCAATATCAGAATCATCACCTGCAAGGTGCAGACTGCCGATCGCCTCCAGAGTTTCTCAGTCAGTGGGTCTGGGAAGGGCTCAGGAATTTTCATTTTTCTGCGATGTTTCCTTATGATGTTGCTGTTGCAGGTCCAGAAACACCCTTTAAGAACAACTGATTTTTTTTTTTTAATTACATGCTGTTAGCATGCAAGATGGTATATGTAGAGCCTGGCAGAGACAAATCGAGTCTGTGATTTATTTACTCGATGACTAATAAGGCAAGTTAATAGGTCTAGATTGAAAGAAGAACATTCAACATGGGACCCCTTCCAAGTTTCTGCCCCTTATGGGCATTAATAGGTCGAAGGCTTTCAATCACAACACATATGTGGGAAGTTCCTGGTTTATGAATGGCTTGTTTTCTAAAGTTTGTTTCTTTTTGAATGTTCCACAGATGGCAAAACTAACTTACAAAAGATAAAAATCGCATTAAATCCATATATGGCTGCACTGCAATACTTCTCCAAGTCTTATTTTCATCTCCTTCTAAGCGAATATGCGTCTAAAGTTAATAAAATTTAAAATTTAGAAAATAATTAAAAATGTCCAATGTGCTTTCATATGTATTATCTCATTTAGTCCTATTATGAGAAAGATCCTTATTAGAATAACTTTAAAGATGCTTAAAAGTTCTTTAAAGTTCTGCCAGAAGTTATGCTTTCTGTATATGATAGAGCCAGAATTGGGATCCTGGTTCTTTATCTCTAAATTCTGGGCAACACTGTGCTCCATCCTGCTACTTCTAAGTGCCACCGAGGGCCTTGAGACTCTGGGGAGATGAATGTGCCTGAAAGTGTGAAATCTTTGAAACTGCATCTGGTTTTTGACCTTTCTTACCTGAATTTCTTATTATTTAACACCTGTTAATCTTGTACCGAGAGTTCCTACTTGTTCCTTTATACCTAATTCTTAGCACTGTTTTATTTTCGCTGTCTTTATTGGATTTGACCTCTGACTCACCGGGGTTAACTTTCATTTGCTATTTCTCTGTGGGTAATTCAGGTCCTGTTCTAACCCTGGAAGTGTTTAGGAGAAGCCACAGATCTTTACCTTTTATTTTCTGAATCAGAAAATCTCCTGAATAAATCTACTCTTGAAGTTCAATATAACAATAAAATTATAAAGAAGATAGAATAAAATGTCTGTCTTTGAAAGGCACATTGTCTCATGCTTAATATCAACAGAGGCTTCTCCAACTTTTGTTCATAAAGTTGTTGACATTATGCTGGTCTACTAGTTAAATTTGGCATGCCTGACACAGTATAGCAATATGTGAGCTCCTCAGCCTTAATTCAGAGCACCAGTGCATAAGCATATGATTTAGAGATTCTTTCAGATACAAATTATTAGTTAATAAAATATAGAGCAATATCAGATGCTGGGTGTGAACTAAGGATGCCAATCTGATAATGCACATTTTTGTTGTTAAGGAGACCCAAGCTTAATAACCAAGGATATATTTTACTTTTTTCTATATACCACTTGGATCATGTAAAGATGACTTAATCTTCAGTTGTCTAAAGTGCCAGTTTTACAGATACAGAAGATGAGTAAGGTGCCCAGCAGTCTCCATTAACACTAATATAGGTACATACCATTAAAATGAAGAAGAATATGTGGCGTGTCTATCTGACTAAAGAAGTGCCAATGATGAAGGCAGAGAGTGCCACAAGAAACAAGGGAGCTGAGGTCGCCTTCAGGCCCATGGAGAGTTAATATTAGCTCTCTTCAGACATGAAAAATAATAATTAAACACTGCTTGTCAATTAATGCCAACCTGAAGAAAGACCCTACACTTAGATTAAGTAAGGAGCATGGATTGCTTGAGAACAGCAAGAAAAGAGGAGGGGAAAGGGTATAAAATAATGGAAGAGATAAGGTAAAAAAGGAGAATAATTAAACATACATGTACTTTCACAGAGTTGGGGCACTCATATTTCTAATTAGAATTTCAATGCAGGAGCCCAATTTAACCTTAGGGAGTCTTTATATTCATGTCACTGTTGTACACAGCAATCAATCCTGCTCTGGCATCTTACTCGCAAGTTGAATTTTCATATTACATTAGTGGAGTCCCAGTTTCTTTGTCCCTTTAATGGATATTTTCTTTTTTAGAGCTTTAGTGTGTGTTTTGTCTTCTAGAAAATTCTGTGCTGAGAGGAACAATAGCCATTTAGATATTGGAATTCAAAAGAATCAGTGGCTTCTTGACATTAACCCATTTCTTTCTTGACAAATTCAGTCATGATATTTTTGGAATCATCCTCTGTCATGTCTGCTAGGGTGAATTTAGAGGAATAATTAGTCATATGTTCAACAAAACAGCCTGGTGCACTAACTAGTGGATGGTAAATAAAAGAATGCAGAATTCTCTCTCCTGTGACTAGTCAGTGATTTACAAGCTGCCTAGTAGTTCAGTTCCTCCCAAATGTCTGAAATGGAATTTTGACTTTGTCCTTCCCTTCTATTGTCCTCTGCGGAGTCACGTTTAATTAGCAATTTCTAATTCTGGAACATATTATTGAACCACAGCCTGTTGCTCTCTATAACTAAAAGGTCAGTAGTTCTATTCCTTCAGCAGCCTCAATTAACACAAAGGGCTGAGGTTGCCTTCAGGCCCGTGGAGAGTTAATAGCAGTGTCAAATGAGAAACTGAAATCAGAGAGGTTAAATTTTTTGCCACAGGTAGGTTGCTCAGTACAAAGTACTTTTAACTCATGCCATTTAATGTAGAAATCAGCACATCATTAACTCCTTTCAAGCAGGAATATATGATATACATGTTATTGTTTTTTGGACAAGCCCCAATATTCCACTTCTATATTGGGTCAGATCTAAGTCTTATAAAGACATGTAATTTGTCTCAGGCAATATCAGTAAAGGGGTTATTTTTCCAAACCCCCAGTTCTTGAAAGTTTCAGTTTTCATCTGAGTTTGCAGAAACTAAATGTCTGTTGACCTTTCCATCTCAGTATATGCATGGTTTTGTTAGGTTAGCATGGTGGGGGCAGACTTAGGAAGATAATTCAGACCCTTAGAGAACCTTCCAGCCCAGCAGTGAGGTTCCACAGATGTGTAACCTGTGCTCATGGACACTAACCTAGATCTAGACTAAATGACTGTGAATCAGTTTTACTGAAAGGAACTGATGGGATTGTGGCATTGAACCTGAGATAGCTTTAACTTCTCAGTCTAAAGAGGCTGATTAAACAATGAATGTTGCCGGGAAACATGGACTGGGCTAATGTTGGACCACATTCTGTGGTGGGATTTCTGAGACTAAAATAAATAAGAAACCCTCCACCTGAAATGGGAGATTCCCAATGCTAACAACTATTCCTAAAACTCTTTTCGTTATAGGTTAACTGACTTAAGTGTTATGTTATCTGATAAGAAAACTTGTTAGAGATAATCTAACTTGCTAGAGATAATCTAACTTGCTAGAGATAATCTAACAAATTTTCTTATCAGATAACATAACAGTTAAGTGAGTTAAACTATAACGAAAAGAGTTTTAGGAATAGTTGTTAGCATTGGGAATCTCCCATTTCAGGTGGAGGGTTTCTTATTTATTTTAGTCTCACAAATCCCACCACCTGAAAGGATGTGGAGAAAAAGGAACTCTTCAACTGCTGGTGGGAATGCGAACTGGTCCAACCACTATGGAAAGCTGTATGGCAATTCCTCAAACTGTTAAACATGGAGCTTCCATACAACCCAGCAATACCACTTTTGGGAATCTACCCAAAGGACACAAAAACACTAATCCAAAAGGATACATGCACCTGTATTTTCATTGCAGCACTGTTCACAATAGCAAAGGTATGGAAGCAACCCAGATGTCCAAAAATAGATGACTGGATCAAAAAGATGTGGTCATATACACAATGGAATACTATTCAGCATTCAAAGAAGATAAACACATGCAATTTGCATCAAGAAGATGTGGTACATACACACAATGGAGTACTATTCAGCATTCAAAGAAGATAAACACATGCAATTTGCAGTGACATGGGTGGAATTAGAGGGGATCATACTCAGCGAAACAAGCCAGAAAGAAAGAGAAAAATATCAAATGGTTTCACTTATAACAGGACTATAGGGAAACCAAATAGGAGAGACACTTGGGGGGTGGGGTGGGGGAGTGGGAGGATAAGGGCACAAAATGGAGTAGAAAAGGACACATGGGATCACGGAGATGGATCATGGGTGAATTGGTGGTGGGTTATCCAAGGGGAATACAAAATGTAAAAGATATAAATAACAATAAAAATATATATTTATATAAAAAAAGAAAACTTGTTAGAAAGAATCTTATGCATTGCCTGTATTCAAATATTTTGCTCACTCAGTGTAAGAATTCAAATTTGTGGATCCTTTTCACACATTGCCAAAGGGAGAGGTACAGGATCCCAAGAGAACAGCAGCTAAATATTTTGATGGGATGGTACTCAGGTCAGAGGGTGCTGGGGGAGGTAGCTGAAGAAGTTTCTCAACCTTAAGGATGCTGACACAGTGTTTGAGGGTGATTCTGAAAGGACAGTTAAAATGGGAAAAATTGGCCAAAGATAATATCTTTACATCATAGATTTTTGGACTGATACAGAGGATGGGGGTGATAAAGCAGTTTAGTTCTGCAGTTTGCTCTTTGGGAAAGTCCTTTTTAAAATCTAAGCCTAGGAGTCACTTATTTAAAGGTAGAACATGAATTTATCAAAAATGTTTAAAGGTTTTGTGTGCATTTATATTATTTTTTTTTCTCTCAATATACTTGTTGTCCTCCATCCCTCACTATTTTCAAGGGAAGTTCTAAAGAGAATTGTTTGCAGTTAGGTAGAAACCAGATCAAAGAAGCCAGAGGTATACCACCAAGATGCCTTAGCTTGTTTTTCTTCCTACTTACTATATTTCCTGCCCCCTCTTCCTAAAGCCTAATTATTTACATTGACTTGAAATGTGCTGCTTACATGACTTGCAATTTCACCTTTGTCTTGAAGGCCACTTTTCTCTCTTCCCTTTTGCCCTGATAGGATCTATGGATCTGGTATAATATCTGCTCTCCAAAGACAGATTAAGAGGCAAGGCTTTTTCTACATGATTTCTGCATTTAGATGGACATATCTTTATATTATCTGGTGAGTTTGTATGTATATAAATACACATATACCATAACTAAGAAATATCCTCGGGAGTAACTGTGTACGTGTATGTTTGTATGTATTTCAGTATGCATGTGTGTGAGTGCATATTCGATAAATTCATTAAACTCTATGGGAAAATATCTTGGATGATTTGATTTTAGGACATAATGGGAATCACTTAGTCCCAATTGTGCTTTAGTATTTAGTATCTGTTAACAGTATACAGAATAAACAAGAGAGAGAAATAAGTTATGAAATCAATGTAAGAATTTAGTTGAAGGTAATGAAGCCTTGAAAAATGGTATGGCAGCTAAAATTCTTTGAGGCAAATTGGAAGAGGAAGAAAGTGGAATAGTACTCAGCTATTAAAATAAAAGGTGAACTATTGCTATTTTCAACAACATGAATAGAACTGGAGGGGATAATGCTAGGTGAAATAAGTCAGAAGGAGAAAGACAAACACCAGATGGTCATACTTATTTGTGGAAAATAGAGAAACAAAACAAAGGGTCCAACAGAACGAAACCAATAACAAACCCTAGAAGTCTGATTGTTGAACGGAGGCTACCAGAGTTAGAGGGGTTGGGAGGAGAACAAAGTGTGTGTGTGACCCAATGATAGAGGATTAAGGGTGCTTTGGTGGTGGGTATGGTGAGGTAACATACATCTGAAGAGGTGTAATCTTATAACTCTGAATCTAAATAGTGTTCTAAGCCAACATTACCTCAATAAAAACTAAGGAAAAGGAGCTATCAAAAATAACTGACATTTCACACCAGAACAATAATAATAGATCCCAATGACAGTAACTGAAATTAGAAAAAGAGGAAAGGAAAGTTTCAGGGATTGAAAAAATTGAGTACCTATTCAAATATGGAAAGATGGCGCTTGAATGGATAGATACTGCCCCTTGTCCAACTCCACTCTAAGCATGAAATACTAATGAAGAACTACCTCCTAACAAAGAATGCTCCCTGTTCCCAAGGAAGGAACTTTACTGGCTCCCAATAACTGAGGGCAAGTTGAACAGGTGGATTTCTGCACCACACGTTAGAGAATGGAGGAACTCTAGCCCTGACTGCATAAGCGAATGGAGAAAACAGGGAGTCTTCCTTCCAATAACTGGAAAGCCTATTGACAAATTGATCACTGGAGAGGATCTGTGGAAACAGAATGCTTCTATTTAGGATACCCCAAACTCTGGGTGGGTGGTATAAGAATGAGTCAGAATTTGGTAAAGGAAACTAGGGGATCTAGCTTTTCTAGATTGGGATCTAGAAAAGCATCAAGAACATTAACTCCCAACAAGAGACAGGACTGCTGGTAGAGACAGAAAACAACTTGAACAAAAATTAATAAGAAAACTAGAAGATCAAATATAGCATTGAATCCCTCAAATTCTTGGAACTAAAAAATTCATAATTTTTGCATTGAAAACCTCTAATACATGAATTGAAGAAGATAGGCTCCATTAAATTCTGAATCTGTGACCTGGAAAATTTACTGGGGAAAGATGAAATAACCCCAGAATAAAAATAGGAAGAGAGAAAGATTAGTCATTTTAGATGATAGATATACAGCACTCAAGATATAAATAATAAGAATTCTATAAGGAGAAATAGACATTAATGGAGCAGAGGCAATAATTAGACAAGTAACAGAAGAAAATTTCCCTGTATTGAAGGAAGACTTGAGTTAGGGATTCAAAGTTTTCACTGAGTTGCAGACATGTTTCTCAAAAAACCAAAAATGAAAAAGTAACTCCAAAAACAAAACACACACAAAATAGAACAATCTAATCCTAGCTCAATAATCTCTCTGACCTCAGAGGATAAAATAAAAAATTGTATAGACTCCCAGAGAGAAGGCACAAATCATTTTAAAAAAGAGAATCAAATTGGCAATTAGACCTCTCATCTACAGCACTGGAAAATAGAAGACAATAAAATGGTATCTAATTATATTTAATAGAAAAGGAAGGGAAAAAGACAAATACTGAAATACATACAAACATACACGTACACAGTTACTCCCGAAATATGGAGAAACCAAACTGGGTGGTTTTATAAAGCCAAACTTTTAAAACTAACTCTTGAAAGCTACCTATAGAAATGAGGATAACATAGAGGGAGGGCAAGCACAAAGTGGGCATGGGGGGGCACAGTGGACTATAATGGTGGACTGTGGATACTTTGGTGGTGGATGCAGTATGGTAACAACAACTGAAGGGGGTATCCTATACTTCTGAAATACACGCAATGATGTGAAGCAATACTACATCAATAAAAATTAAAGAAAAAACAAATACATAACTTTAAAAAAGAAAGAAAATGAAGGCTATCCAAGAATCTTAATTCTAGCCAAGATACCCCTCAGTTGGTTGAGCAAATGGAAAGTTTTGAGGATACATAAGAATTTAGAGACTGTGTTATTTGTGACCCATATTTGGGGAGAGAATATTCAAGAAAACCTCTAAGAATACTGTATGAGAAAAGATGTATGTGTAAATACTAATAATGCACATGTTCATGTGAATGGATAATGATAACATAAGGATGATATCTAATATAAATGCTAAACATTCTTTGAACTAGAAATAATATGACTAATGATGTGAATTTTTTTTTAAATATATGTTTTTATTGTTATTTATGTCTTTTACATTTTGTATTCCCCTTGGGTAGCCCACCACCAATTCACCCGTGATCCACCTCCATGGTCCCTTGTGTTCTTTTCTATTCCATTTTGTGCCCTTTTCCTTCCCTCCCTCCGCCTCCCTCCTTCCCCCCCCACCCCCCCACTGATTGTCTCTCTCCCACCCGGCCTCCCTATAGTCCTGTTATAAGTGAAACCATTCGATATTTTTCTTTTTCTTACTGGTTTATTTCACTGAATATGATTCCCTCTAATTCCATCCAAGTCGCTGCAAATTGCATGTGTTTATCTTCTTTGAATGCTGAATAGTATTCCATTGTGTATATGTACCACATCTTCTTGATCCAATCATCTATTTTTGGACATCTGGGTTGCTTCCATACCTTTGCTATTGTGAACAGTGCTGCAGCAAACATACAGGTGCATGTATCCGGATTAGTGTTTTTGTGTCCTTTGGGTAAATTCCCAAAAGTGGGATTGCTGGGTCATATGGGAGCTCCATGTTTAGCAGTTTGAGGAATCACCATACAGCTTTCCATAGTGGTTGGACCAGTTCACATTCCCACCAGCAGTGTAGAAGAGTTCCTTTTTCTCCACATCCTTTCCAGCATTTGTTATTGCCTGTATTTTTAATGTGTGCCATCCTCTCAGGTGTGAGGTGGTATCTCATAGTGGTTTTGATGTGCATTTCCTTGATTATAAGTGATGTTGAGCATTTTTTCATGTATCTGTTGGCCATTTGCTTTTCTTCTTTGGAGAAGTGCCTTTTGAGCTCTTCTGCCCATTTGTTAACTGGGTTATTGGCTTTGTTTTTGTTGAGTTGTGTGAGTTCCTTGTAAATTTTTGTTATCAGTCTTTTATCAGATGTATTGTGTGCAAAATCTTTTCCCAGTTGGTAGGGTGTCTGTTAGTTTTGGTTAATGTCTCTTTTGCTGTACAGAAGCTTTTTATTTTGATGTAATCCCATCTGTTTATCTTGTCTTTCACTTCCTTCGCTTTGAGGGATGTGTCTTTCAAGATTTTGCTGAGATGTATGTCGTGTAGAGTTTTGCCTA
>PVIJ01022968.1:0-15105 GCA_004024925.1 Scalopus aquaticus
TTGTTCTTTTCATTTAATTCTATCAATTTTTTTGTGATGGCTATTTTGAAGTCTTTATCTGTTAGGTGGATGTAATCTTCTATGTCCATATTAATGGGTTCTGGAGAGGGAGTTTCTTTTTGTGGTGTATTGTTTTGAGGGTCATTTGTGACTTTTTTCTTTCCCATTGTTGGTTTTCTGCTTTGCTCTGTTCGTAGTTCTCCACTGGTGCTGGCGGGCATGACTTCTGGTTTTACTTGCTCAGGAGTGTTTGCAGTTCCTAGTGTCTGAGTTGCCTTGTCTGTGACTAGATAGCTTCTGGTTTTTCTTATTATTCTTTGTTGAATTTTTGTGTTTCTCGTGGCGTGTCTCCAGTGTGTTTCCGGTTCCGAGTTTAATTAGGGAAGATGAAGGGGTGGTTTGTAGTAACAGAGAAAGAAAAGAGAAAAGAGAGGGAGGGGAAAACAGGGGAAAAAAGGGAAAAAAAAGAAAAAAGAAAAAAGAAAGAAAAAAAAAAGAAAGAAAGAAAAAACAGGGAGAGGAAAGAAAAGGGGAATGGAGATGAAGAAAAGTAGGAATGAAGGACCAAGAGAAAAAGGTAAGTTAAAAGTTAAAAAAAAGGGGGGGGATAATAATAATAAAATAGTAAAAAATAAAATAAAATGATAGTAAAGAGAATAAAAGGGATAATAATAATAAACTAGTAAAAAATAAAAAATAATAATAAAGAAAATAACGTATTGGGGAGATGTGAATTTGGAGTTCTGTAGTCCTTTTGCTCCCAGGTTCTGGGGTTTCTTGTTGGGTCCCCTGCTGGGGTTCAGCCCCTCCTTTCCAGTGACATATGTTGTTGTCTTGTTGCTGCTGTCATTAGTCCTTGCTTGGAGTCTTTCTATTCTTTTTCCCCTCTCCCCCCCTTTCCTCCGATGTTTGCCTGGGGCTATTCCTGCCCCTGGGGTTATGTCTGGTGGGGGGGGGTTGGGAGCTCCTGGTCTTAGTTTCTGCTGCTTGGGGCCTGCTACTCCACAAAGGGGTGCAGGGGTGGAGGTTGTGGGTGGCTGTTGATCAGCGTTTCACCTCACCTAGTTTCTAGGGTGCCAGTGTGCAGCCGCCTAGAAGTTGGAGGGGGTGGCTTGTGCTGGGCCGTGTTCACCACCTGTTGTGGTCTTTTTTTGTTTGTTTGTTTGTTTGTTTTTTGCTGTCCTCCGTGTGCCAAGATGCTGACACTTTGCAGGGGAGGGTGTGGCCAGAGAGTTTATCAACAGGAGATTTTTTTTTTCCACCAACAGGTATGGGAGGGGTTTTGGGGATTGTGAGTCAATAGTCCTTAAATTCTATCCTTCCCCTCCTATTCATTTGCATTCTAAAGCCCAGAAAGAGGTTGTCTCCGCAGGAGGTTTTCCAGCCCAACCGCTTTTTCTGGCTAATCTATCAACTAGCAGACAGTGGGGGGGTTTCTTGCTTGGGCTTTCTCCCCTTTGAGATGTTACCTAGCCCCAGGTGGGGGATGGGACACAGTGACCCTCCCGCTTTCCTGCTCCTCAGGGCTGCCAAGCAGGGAAGAGAGGGGGGTCGTGGGGTGGGGGAGTGGGGGTCGCGCTCCCAGTCGGCTGGCCAGAGCCCTCCGACCTCACCGCAGTTTCTAACCTTGTATTCAGTGGCTCTCAGGGGAAGCTGGTCCGCCCATCTGTCCTCTCTGCTCCTCCTTTGTGTGGGATTAGATGTCCCCTCTCTTCTCTTTACTCCGACTCTTCAGTTTGTTTTTAAGTCCAAAGCACCCCTAGGGTCGATTGTATTGCGTAGGGTATCCGGTTCTCTTCGAGACAGCTCTCAAAGTTAGGGATATTTTTCTCCATGAATCGATTTTTTGTAGGAGAGCCTGATCCTAGCGTCTGTTCGCTGCCATGTTTTGGGGGCGTGTCCTGTTACAATTTTCTAATTGGTCTCCTCACTTCCACTCTAGTCTCCCTTCTACCCCTTCTCCACCATTGAAGGATCTCTTTTAAAATGTAAATTACCCATGTCCATGATTAAAAGTCTACAGTGGCTTGTGATGGTGCTTACAATACCCAGAGTCTGATATCAAGGACTTGCATGAAGGAGCTCCTGCCCCCTTTCTAATCCTTTCCACACCACTCTGTCATTCATTGTCCTCAAGCAGCTCTGTCTTCTCTCAACATCTCACTCTTCCCAAAGTCTTTCTAAATACAGCCCTGCCTCTGCATCCTCATGTAGACTCGACTCTGCAAGAATTGGAATGATTTGTCTCACTCTTAGTTGCAATAACTTTTGCTGAGGCTCCCCCCGAATATTCAGTTTAAAACAAATCACCTTCATTCCTTTTCAAAGCATTGGTCCTTCATATTTTCCTTATACTATGTAACACAAATTGCAGCCAGATAATGGCATCTAATATAATACCTAGACACTTCATGAAGATGCCATTTTGTTCTGTTCAGTACAATAGAGTTAGCATCCCCAATAGTGGACATTCAATGAACAGAGGTTTAGTTGGTGAATGCACAGATTAAATTTGGAGGAGGAGACTGGATATGATGAACTAGAGAAATAAGCTCTCACTGCCTCTGCCATCTTATTCCAGGTGTTTCACTTACAGAAAGGGAAAGTCAAGATATTATTTTAGAAGGAGAAAGCTAACTCCAACGTTGAGGTTTGCCATAGGCTTCTCACTGTGGGAAACATACATTCATTAGCAGAAAGATAATTAACATGGATTTCATAATTTTTCATTTTACATTGCATTTTACATTTACATTCATCTCATTTTACATTAAATCAATTTACATTGCTGTAATATTTGTAGTAGCTGTAGGTTATCCCACCATATGGATTTTCTGTGGGTCAGATCTTACCTTTTTGTCAGCGATTACTTATATTTAAGTTACCAGGTAGCAGCAACTCTGTGTATTTCTATTTGAGTTTTATTCATGAAAAAAATGATACTTCAGTAGCAATATGAGAAAACCATTATTTATTCTCCAAAGGTATTTCATTTATGCCTCATGGACTAATTCTCATGCATTGTGTCCTGTTATAGTTGTTGCCTACTTGTCTTTTCTAACTAGTGGGTTAGTGGATAAGAGATGTCAGGGATTGCGCATTATCTTTGTATACAGAATGCATTTAATAGGTATTTGTTAAATTAAGTATAAATTTTCCCGTATTTCAGTAGATTCTGATCTCTAAGAAGGAGCCAAGCAACTACTAGCCAGCTTTGAATTTGGGATACATAGACTTGAGTCCCCCACATCAGCCTGTCCTCTGCTGGTATTAGTTTGGGGGTATTCTAAAAGAGAAACAAAAGGAAAAAAATGTAATTCAAGTCAATTAATCCCTTAACTTATCAAATCTTTTGAGAAATATTTGGTAGATTCAAAATATTTAATATATTGGCCTCAATGTCATTTGAATACCAGTTGACTATTCCATTTAATTGTGTTTCTTCTTTAGTACAAATAATCAACACTTATCTGCATAAGTATAAACCTTAAGATTTTCATAAGTAAAGAGACTGAAGGAGAAATAGCACTCTTATAATTATTTGAATCCTAAGGATATAGCCTAACTCCTCAACTTGGATATATTCTGAAGTTGCTCAAGGTTGGGAAGACAATTAAACATGTTGCAATGAACTGAGTAGAAAATATATAGGCTTAGAAGTTAGCTATATCTGGGTGAGACCCTTTCTGCCAGTCATAGCTTTGTCATCTTGAAAAAATTATTTCATCTTCACCCCTCTAAACTTCAGTTCATCTGCCTGAAGTGGAATGGACAGATTCATAGAAAAGGTAATCTCATATTTCCGTCAAGGGGTTGCAAGCTTGTTCTAAAAATTGCCCATTCATAGCACCTGTCCATTTTTCTATTCAATGTTTGAATTTTTAACTTACTGATACATATATATATATATATAATATGTTATATATATATATATATAAAATATGATATATTATGTGTTTATTTTATATATGTTCCTATATATTCTCTAAACTGGTATTAATTATATGTGTTGCAAATATCTTCATCTTTAGCTTTGCTTTTAGCTTTGTGAATGTCCTTTTTCATATACAAATTTTTGCTTTTAACTATTCAATCTGAAAATTAGACAGAATTATAAAATAAAGCTAAGTGTATGTTTTCCTCTCCTTATCAAGTTAACAAACTCCCACCCACAATGTCATACATTGTTTTATATCTTTTGAGAGTATAAGATTTTAGGTTGGATTAGCCTAATAGCAATACCTGAGGCAATGATCAAATTACAGTAAGTTTGTATGGATGCTCAACCTAGACAGCACTGATAGATGAATAAAAGCATGAGGCAGGCAAAGGGAAGAAATAATAATTTTTTAAAAAGGATACATTTTCACACAGGCCCACTATTTTCATCACTTTGGGAAACCTTAGAAGACAGGGCGGACAGTGACTATTGTCCTTTCTGGGGGGCAGAATGGGATGTCTAAAATCCGTCTGTCATGGCTGAGAGCTGCTTTGGGGGGACTTACCTAAGGCATTTCCTGCCTGTCCCCAGAGGTGAGTGTCAGCCCGCAGGTAGACTCCCGGTGCTCACATTGAACGCACTGGCATGTACTGCTACATCATGCCAGGAGAATGGGGAGGGGCACCTGCAGCCTGTGCTAATACTGAGATTTATTTTGATGTAGTTTGTAAATTAAGGGTCACATTTCATCTAGCAAATGGATAGGTAAGGTTTTTCAGTTACTCACTATATAACCACTCCTCTCAAACCCTTTACTTAAAAAAAAAAAAAAAATGCTGTTTCTACCATAAGCTAACTTTCCATACACATGCAGATGTTTTCTGGGCTCTTGAATCTGCTTCCTCTGCCTATTTTCTTTTAAAGATTCATTTTTATTTATTTATGCATACAAGAACTAGGGTGTAGGCCAGAGATGCAGGGAGTGAGAGGATTCACCAGAAACAGAGTGGGGCGTAGAACAGGCGGATCTACTGAAATACACTGCTGAGGGGAGCAGCAGGCGAGGCAGGAGAGATCTGCTGCGCCATGTGGGTCAGCTCCCTGGCTAGGAATCTAACTCGGCCTGTGGAGGCAATAGTGCTGAGACATTATACCTAGGCCACCAGGCTGGTCCTGCTTTCTTTGCCTATTTTTTCTAACCTTTTGCCAAATGCACAGATTAACATTAATGCCTATTTTATTGTATAGTTGACCATTTAAATAATAAAGTAATTACAGCACAGACAAAAACAGGAAATGCATAGCAAGCAGACACCTATTTCTCCCTCTTTATCCTTCTTCAGTATTTTCTTGACTCTCTTTTCCAAGAGTGATTTTTAAGAATCAGCTTGGCAAGTCACAGATGCACACAAAGACACTGTTAAAAGTTTTATTTCAATAGAATGTTAATTATAGAGCATAATGCTATGAGAATGACATCATCAATATTTAATCTTATCATTCAGGAGGAAAGTCCTTTTTGTGTTTTTCCAAAAGATAAGACATTATTCTACATAGTTTGTATCTCTTATTTTAATATATAGAGTCCTACTTATTTTAAATGAGTTTTCTCACACTTATTTATAGGATTTAAAAAAATGCATTGAAGCAACATTGATTTATAATATTTTACAAGTTTCAGGTGTACAGTATCACAGTTTGACATCTGTATATACTACACTGTGATGACCACTGAAAATCTAGTTTCTATTTATCACCACACAATTGACCCACTTTATCTCAACATTATTAACAGTAGCCAAGAGATGGAAATAACATAACTGTCCTTGGTGGATGAATGAATAAAGAGGTTTTGTCACATATACACAATGGAATACAACTTAGCTCTAATACTTAAAAAAAAGATGAAGTCCTCCTTGGTGGCCTATGGGGTCAAGTCTCAGCACTCCCACTGCCCTGGCCCATCCTGATGACTTGAGTTTGATCCCTGGCCAGGGAGCTGACTACATATGGCGCAGCAGACCTCTCCTGTCTCGCCTGCTGCTCCCCTCAGCAGTGTATTTCAGTCAATCTGCCTGTCCTGCTCTCCACTCTCTCTCTGGTGAATCCTTTCGCCCCCCACACCTCTGGCCTGTACCCCAGTTCTTCTATGCATAAAATAAATAACAAAATATTTAAAAAGGTGACATCTTGCCATTTGCAACAACATGATTGTACCTAGAGGGAATTATGCTATCTGAAATAAATCTGACAAATAATGAGAATTTTATATTGCATTATCCATTAGGTGTTTGTTGGTTTTAAGGAATGGTTTTTGTACCCAGGTACTGTGCTACATTCTACTTCTAGAATAGAATAGGGATTTTCTCGTATTTGGAGGTTAATCATATCATCTATAATTAATGGATGTTTTTCTTCTTTTTATCTTCACAGCATATATTATGTTTTCTTGATTTATTGCAGTATGTAAGATCTTTAATCCAATGTTAAACAAAGAGATAATAGCATACATTCTGTAACACTCACCAGTTGTCATGCTTTTCATATTGAGTTTTGTTAGAATCCATGTAGCAAATTAAGAAAGATAGTTTCTTTTGCTTGCTTGCTAACATTTATCATGAAAAAATATTGAATATTATGAAAATCCTTTGTATAATCTCATCAGGTGATTATTTTCTTCCATTTGTCAATACAGTTACTTTCACTAATAGATCTTTAAATGCTTAACAGTCCTTGACTTCCTGAGAAAACTCTTTGTCATATCATAACTTTAATCATTTTTTATTTGACTTACTAACAAGTCTGCATTTTCTAAAGCCATCCATAAGTTTCTGTTACTCTTATTTTTCTGAATGGTGTGCATGGTAGCATTATTTCAGATTATAAAATGAACTTGTAACTGCATTATTTTCAATTCTCTGAAAGAGTGTGAAAAACATGCATTTTTTAAAGTTTTAAAAATAGGCAGATGTGGTAGTGGTAGTGAATTTTCTCTATCACAGTAGAAGTTGAAAACATAAATATTATATACTATTAAAATTCAATAAATATAATATTGTCATGTTCGTTTTCTCTATTTTTATATGTCTTTACACAAAATTATTTGTAGTATTTGTTATACATTTCTACTAAATTGGTATTTTTGTTCTCTTTGCATTTCCTAATAAGGCACATCTTTGCTTTGTTCCTATTTATCTTGCAGAAATATATCAACAGTTTATTAGAATTTTTGAATATCTATTTTTCTTTTATTTTCCATGTGAATTGATGAATTCATGATTTTATAATCATGAATATCCACCCTCTATAGGCTAAAAAAAATGTGAGATTTGTCTTTATTTGTCTAATATTCATATCACTGCATCTTATTTTAATTGGTGTTCCCCTTGATTATCATTTTTTATCTCTTCATATTTATTTTATATTGTTTTATTTTGTAAAATATCTCTTTTAGGCAACATAATCTTAATTTTTTTCTAAATGTTCCTCTTTAAGTCTTTTTAAAAACATGAGCATACCTCTTTGTTAAATAAATTCTTTAAAATATTCTTTTTTGCTTATTTCTATTAGCAATACATTTGGCCTTTCTGCCACCATTTCATACCTTTCGTATATTTACATTGGCCAATCTGCTCGTTCCCCTTTTTTCATCATGTATCAAATATGCCATTGACTGAGAGTTTCTATTTCATTTTTCTTTTTTTTCTTCTGGCAGTTATAAATATTATTACTAGTCTTTCATGTTTTTTCTCTTAAAATTGTATCATTCTCTCTTTAACAGGGTAAAATGGTAACCTGTGTATCTATTCTTTCCCTGAGTGAGGCAAAGACCTTAATGTGTTTTAATTTTGATCCTATCATCCTATGGTATGTTGTTTTCTCTAATAAAGCAGCCTTTTGGAGATGGAATATCTTTTGTCTCCTGGCCTCTGTAGTTACACCAGTTAATTTTTTTTTCCCTTTTGAGTATCATTGCTTTAAACTCCTGTCTGTTTTATGTATTTTCTCTTCATCTGGAATGATAAATGAGCAGTTTCATTAAATGAGTCAAAGAATGAATCTTAATCAGGATCAATGTGCTTCCTTGAGCAGAGGAATCCAGTTTTCCTTCATTATAAGAAATTCTCAGCTAATATCTCCTAGAATATTGTTTCTCTCCAGTTCTAATAATAGTCTATGTCCAGCACACCTATTAGATACATATTGGTTTCCCTCTCACCTGCATGTCTCCAGTTCATATTTTTCATCTCCTTATCAAAACAAACTCCATTCTGAGGACTCTCCCTGAGATAGTTTCAAATTTCTAACCCACAAAAATTTATGGAATGGGCATTGAACTCAACCATTGCCTTGGGAATTTAAGCAGCTACATTTATAAATGGTCTGTTTTTTCAAATGTCCATTTAAATCTATAATTGTTCTTATTGAATCTGCCATTCTATATATGCAATCATTTCAAATGCAGCTCTTGGATGATTTTTTAAAAATTATTCTGACTTCTCAAGTTCGTGGAGGTCTAATTCTTTTGATTGATTCTCAGTTTACCGTATCCCGTGATTTCTTTACTCACATGGTTATAATGTTGGTTGTGACTTTATTTCCAGTGAGTTTCCCTTTCTGCAGCTGTCCCCTGCTCTCTGAGTTAGAGAAACGTCCCTGTAGAGATGTTCTGCCTTTGATTCTCTCAAGTGATTTCACCAATCTGGGACAAGACTTTTTTGTAATGTTAATTTCTCAATTTAGCTGCTACTACCCTAAAGTTTGTAAAAAGTAGGTTTCAATCTGTGTTTAGCTGGCGTGCAATTCCCAGCCAGAGACAGAGCAAATGAGACACTTCCTTGAAACTTTGGAGAGACAGTTCAGTCGCTCTTCCAGCTCCGTGTCTGGTGCAGAGAGAACAGCTTCACACCTGCTGGTCAGCGACACCTGACTCCTGCCTATAGGGGCCCTCCACACCTTTGTGCTGCCTGAGGGGATACTTCATGCTCACACTCTGGCATAGGGTTCCTCCCTCATTTCAATTCCTTAGATTACACACTCTTCTTCCTCTTTTTTTTGACTAAATCTATGTATATAAAATACGTTTTTTTTTTTATATTTATCCAACATTGTTATGTATTGAGTGAGTTGGCCTCAGCTCAGTATGTCATGTTGTTGGAAGTTTTAAAACACTTTTTCAGGAGTGTCTGCTCATATCTGGGGACCTTGCTGTGAAGTAAAAAAATGCAGGAGTTTTGTTTTTGTTTTGTTTTCAGGTAACTCAGGCAACAGAAACTGTGCTAGAATTTTCAGAATTTCTTTCCCCCTTTAAAGAGTTGGTAAAAGAAGTAGTGAGGTTGGGAACCTTTTATATTTGCCTTTCCTGAGAAATCCATGAATTCTATACTTGGTATGAGACACAGGTTTTGAGTTTAAGAAAGTGGATTTGGGTGACAGAGGCTGGGCCCCTTGGATATGTGTGCAGGAATGCATGCAGATAGGCAAATTAATCCTATCTAGTATGATATGTGATAAAGGGAAATCTTAATTTCCCTGTGCTAATCAACCTTTTAGAAATGGAGGAAAAAAATTCCTGTAAGTGTAAAAAACAACAATAAATACAATCTACTGAAATGCTGCACATGAATTAAGCATTATTGGTTTAGAACATTGCTATTTATGGCTTAGTCAAATCATTTTCTTTCCTCCCAACCCAATAAAACTCAGACTTACATTGTAAATCTTACATATATAGCAGAACACATTCTCCCCTCCACACACACACACACATCCAAAATAAGAAAATAAAGGCTAATTTATTTATTGTTCAGAAAAGAAGAGTAATTTTTCTTTCATGTGAGCTCTAGTATAAAATTGAGATTCAAGCAATGGAGGAATTTGGAGATGCTTGAGACGAAAGAGTGAAAGAAACAGACACCATATTAGGTTGGGCTTGCCATGTGCTTTAGAAGGGACCTGTGTTAAAGGAAATAGAACCAATTGTGGGTTGACATGTTATGGGAAACAGGTGATGTGAAATACAAATGAGCTGAGCCAGCTTTAGTTTTAAAACCTTTTGACAGACTGTGTCATAAACATGTCATAAATACAGTCCACTTAAGTGCAGTGGATTCCTCAATGTCCCCAGTATGCCACATGAAAAATACCAATTTAAAAGCAGTAAAGTAACATATTGGCAGGCGTGCATTCTTCTTCCTGAATTTATCTCCAGTGATCATTACTTTAAGATGTTGTCCAGTCACAGGGGCATTCACCACTGGGTGGTTAAATGATAAATGTGAAGATCTAGAGTTATAGAAAGAAGGAAGAATTAATTTGTTCACTAACCATGACTGATGAATAATTATTCACAAAGAGGGAAAGGAAATGACATTTAATGAACACCTATTATGTGTAAGGCATCATCCTAGGTCATTTATAATGCTACAACAGTACTTAGAAAGATAATTAATGTCACCCCTCAAAATCCAGCCTCAACGATCTGAAATCCACTGTGCTCTTGGAGAGTCATATCACATTTTGTAAAATATCCATTGGGTAGACAAAAAAAAAAAATCAATGAAATCTGATTATAGTAGATGTTACCCTTCATTTATAAATGCATTTTCCATACTAGGTGTAATGTCTGTATTTAAAAACAGAGGAAAAGAAAATATAATTTTATCACTTGAATACAACTAATGGGAGAGAAGTTATCTTTAATGTATGGAAGATTATCAGATTATCTCGTGATCGTATTGTGGTAGAAAGTATGTCAATCGCTCAGATTCTCCTTATAGTCCACATTTGTTGATGCTGCTGCTGCCTGCATGTAACAGAACAGGACAACAAGTTCTGGCAGGGTTCACATGTGGTTCTTGGAAAATTAGGTCATCTCTCCATATCAGGATGCTAAATTGCGTATAAAGCAGGTCAGCTCTCCTGCACTGATCTGCAGCTCTGTGACAACCTGTTATTTGCCTCTTAAGAGTTAAATTGTGTGGGCTAATCCTGGCTTTTAAGCAGCTAGAACTGACATTGCTTAATTTACTTGTAACCCTTATAACAGACTTTTAGCACAGGGTATTGGTCTTTGTACTAGGTTGAAAACTGGCAGTCCCGTAGGAAATTGACTAAAACTATTATCATAGTTAAGGTTGCCTATCATTCTAATTATAATTCCCATCCAATAATGAACACCTTGTTCAATAATATTTAATTCAAATCATGATGCCGAGTATAAAATTACATATCGAGAGAATTCATTAGAAGTTTCAAAAGTAAGCTGAGTAAATGTGCCTCGGAGAATGTATTTGATGAATTTGTAAAAGTATTTAAATTAGATCTGTAAAGTATTATGAAAAATCCACAAGGGATGCACAATTAGGCGAATAAGCGCTTAAAGGCCAGGAGCTGCTGGGCATTCACTGTAAAATGCTTTCTGATATATTGTTTATGCAAAGTAGAGATAGAGGAGGGGGGAGCCATAATACACAAGAAAGCAGAAATGCAGCAGAGGTGACGCCAAAAGTAATTGAATAAAAAGTAAGTAATTCCATCATAATTAGTTCTCTAGCCTTTGCCTACATATTATTCATATGTCACTGAAGTATTTTAATATGGGACAAATGGTTATTTAATTTATGCATGTTTTATAAAGTCCATAATGTATGAGCTTCATGAATTGCTCATTCATAACCAGGTCCTCTTTCAAACTATTGTGCATTGGGTACACAATGTTGGATGTACAATTACGTAATTTATAACATTTAAATGGGGTGTAGCTGTACTGAATTTACCTTAATATTTAGATGACATAGGAAAACGTTGCCACTTTTTATTTATGCCATGCTCATTTCCATATAACTTGAATAATTTTAAAATCAAATTTGCTTATCCGTTGGCTCATTCATTTGTTCGTGTGTTCATTCCTTTCATTCTGCGTTATTGAATAGTAACTACATTATAGACATCAAGCTTGATGGATGTAAGGAACCAGGAAAGATCAAGTATGAAAATGATCTACTTTATTATAAAGTTTATAGTTGCTATCCTAACAGGAAGCAAGTTATTTTATAAATAGCCTCACAAATTATGCACCATTGGAAAATAAAATAAATTCTCCAAAGCACAACAGGTCAACAAACTTTCTGTGAAGGATCAGATAGTAAATATTTTAGGCTTTCCTGGCTCTACAACCTCCATTGCATCTAGTCAACTCTCCCATTGCCTGGCCAAAACAGCCACAGATAGTTCATAGATGAAGGAAGGGGCCTGTTCTAATAAAACTTCATTGATCAAGTCACTGTCTCAGTTTGACTCAGGGATTATAATCTACCAATACCTGCTCTATAAAGAATTGCAGTCCCATGAAAGTATAAAATAATGAACTTGCTCTGAATGAACAGGGGGAGTTAGTAAAATATTTATCAAAGAAGTGATATTTAAGGTCAAAGTTGAATAATTTAGGTGAAAATAATTAGATGATGTGTGGAAGACAGTTTTTAAAAGATAATCCATATAACTGTATTTTAGGAAGGAGATGTCTACTCCATGAAGTATATGTTTTTATCCCCACTTTATAAATGAGGAAAGTAATCCTCAAAGAAGCAGAGGCTTATCCAGTGAGTTAGCTCAGAATCTAATCTGTGAGTTGGTGGAATTCCAAACTCTTGTCTTCTTTTCATTTTTCCAGTCTCACTGAGTGTAACACACAGACCTATGTAAACATAGTTCCATTTCTCTTAGGAGTTGCAATCTATTAAAAATACATTTGGCCTTACATTATAGGGTAAAATAAAAATTGAAACTATTTGGCAAGCTTTTATAATTTCCTGATGTGACAAAGACCAGGAATAGATTCATGAGGGAATATGCACAGGAAACTTTCTAGAACACATTTGTCATACTCCACCACCTATACACTTAATATATCACAAAGCAAACTTCACAGAGGGACAGAACCCTGTTGGTTATTTTAGAATGGACCTTGAGTCCTAATGTCTGGGAGGTGATTTATGCATTGCTATAAGGCAAAGCAATGAGAGATTTACAGGATTGAGGCAAAAAAAAGAAAAATAAATATCTTTTGGCTAGCAGCAGAGTTAATACACTGGAAGAAATTTACTTGTCTTTTATATATAGTCTATAGTTTATGGTCCATGAATAATTAAGTACATTATCTAGGCATGAAGATGTGCTGGTGTTAAGATTGTTTGTTTAGGTTCACATTTGACTTTCTCATCTTAACTCCAGACCTAATAAAAGCCTTTATGTATATTGGCTGGCCCTAACCCTCCTGGCCTGAATGCCTTTTTATAGTGTCCAGACTATATCCTGTAGACTCCTTGTAAAGTGCTAGGGAAGATTTAATTTCAAAATATAGTATAATAAAGCACAGGACCTTCAAAATACAATAAAGGACCAAATGATTTGTAAATATTTATTTTCTGTAGGCTTAGCTGACATTTCAATATAGTATCCTTGGCTGACACATTGAAAACGAAGCATTATATACTGACAAAATGAAGAAAAGCCTGCTTTCTGTAATTAAGGAAATGGAAGAGCAGACAAGAAAATAGCTTTTTTTTTCCTTTTTTTTTTTAAAGTACAAACTGGCCTATATATGGCTGGAATGAGGCTAGATTGACTTTAAAGTGAAGGTTGCTTTTATTCAATTTGATCAGAGAGAGCTTAGATGGGTGTGGATACGAACTGGGAAAGAGCTATAAATTCTAAGAATTGTCATTTTCTAGTTAATTCTATTCTGAAATGAGGTTTTTCTTAGCTGTTAGGAAAGAAAGGGGCTATTAACTAGGCATTAACAAGCAATTTCCAGTTCAATTTTGCAGATAAAAATGTTTGATTGAAGACAGTGTCTGTAGATATTTAGAGGTGTTACTAAAACCAAATGTCAAACTAAAAGGGAATTTCCTCTCTGCAGTTTTCCTCTTGTCCACTCTATTTGATTGTTTTGGTGATATAGGTGGGACCTTTTTGAGACAACAAGTATTTAATGGGTGTCAGTGAATAAAGAAAAAGACATTGCATATGTACTAAAGGGGTATTTTTTCTCCAATGAAGAAGAAAATATTCTCAAAGCTCCGACATGTATAAAATACAAATATATAATGAACTATCAGTAACACAACATTTGAATTTCTATAGGAGAAATTTATTTTATTCCTGTCTTTGCATGTTGTTTTGCTATTTTAGATCAATCTTTTGGCTATAAGTGTGGTACTTGCTTCAAACACATCATTATCTTTTCTTTAAAAAGATATTTTTACTAACCTATAACCTGTCAGGGGACCACCAGTTAAGATATTTTCCAGCTGAAAAAGTGGAATGCCAATTCTCTAGATGTCACTGCATTGTCCAGAAACACTGACATACTCCATAGCACTTTAGGAAGCCAAACAGGCTTCAAGAAACAAACCAACAAAAAGACATGAAGTTAATTACAAGTAGCATTTTCAGTCTTCAAGCATTTCCCTGACAACTCTTAATTTCCATAAAAATTGTTGGAAATGGCCTTAAATATCCATGGCAAAATCTCTTATGACTTGAGCATCCATCGAGCTGTTAAAAAAGAACCCTCTGACAGTAGGTCTCCTCGGTGGGCTGTCGCCCGCTATATTTTCATTCTCTATGCTTGTGGATAGGCCAGCATATTATACGAACTTGAATTACTGTCACACAATAGTGGAATTAGCTAAGACTGTGAGCTACAGAGGATGGACTTTGCCTGGTCTTCTGTAAGATCTTGTGCTTCTCCCTGTTCCTGGCACAGGGCAAACATCAAATACCATTTGTTCTTGTTGCTCTGTTTGTACCAAATAGCTGTAAATGAGCATAATAATAATGATGATAATAGCAATGATAACGATACTAGGAAACATAGCAACAATGACAATCTACTTTGTGCTCATTGGAGATGGACCTGAACATCCTTCAGGGCTTTAAAGGAAAGGGCAAAGACAGGGCCTCCCTGGTGGCGCAGCGGTTAAGCGCTGCGCTGTGGCGCTGTCGGCAGCAGCGATGCGAGTTCGACGCCCAGCCGGGGAGAATCCCACATGGTGCGGCAGACCTCTCCTGCCTCACCCGCTGCTCCCCTCAGCAGTGTATTTCTGATCTGCCTGTTCTGCTCCCCACTCTGTCTCTGGTGAGCCCTCTCGCCGCCCCAC
>PVIJ01022969.1:0-15104 GCA_004024925.1 Scalopus aquaticus
CAGCAGCGATGCGAGTTCGACGCCCAGCCGGGGAGAATCCCACATGGTGCGGCAGACCTCTCCTGCCTCACCCGCTGCTCCCCTCAGCAGTGTATTTCTGATCTGCCTATTCTGCTCCCCACTCTGTCTCTGGTGAAGCCTCTTGCCACTCCACACCTCTGGCCTGTACCCCAGCTGTATGTATAAATAAATAAATCTTTAAAAAAAAAAAAAAAAAAAAGAATAAAAGCCAAGACCAAATGACTTCCCCAGTGAATTCTAACAAACCATCACATGATCTAATATCTATCTTAAACTTTTCAAAGAAATTGAAGAGTGAAAACTTCTCAGTGCATTCTATGATGTCATTACCCTGATTCCCAAACCAAAGACAGTTAAAAACAAAAACAAAATTATAGACCAATATCTCTGATACATAAAAGCAAAAATCATCAACAAGATCCTAGTAATTTGAATATAGTCACATATTAAGAGAATCATTACCATCATCAAGTAGGCTTCATTACAGGAATGCAAGACTGGATCAACATTTGCAAATCAGTGTCATTCAGCAGATCAACAAAAAAGAAGAAAATCACATGAGCATCTCATTAGATGCTGAGGTTCAACATCCATTGTTAAAAACACTCAATGAAATGGAGATACATGGGGTTTAAGTAAATATCATAAAAGCCATATATGAAAAATCCATATTCATCATCACACTCAGTGGTGAAAAACAAAGTATTTCCAATAACATCAGGAACTAAAATTGTCACTATTGTTCAACATAGTACTGGGACTCCTGGTATACACACACACAACCTTAAACATTGCTAATGGGGATATAAAATGGTACAGCAACTGTAGAAAAGAGTCTGACAGTTTCTCAAAAAGTTAAACATAGAGTTACATATAACTCAGCAATTCTACTCCTAGATATATCCCCAAATTGAAAACAGGTGTTTAAACAAAAAACTTTTGTTTAAATATAAATGTTTATAGCAGAAACTTTCACAATACCCAAAGGGGGGAAACAACCCAATGTCCACCAAGGATATATATTAAAATAATAATTAGTATGCCCATAAGATGTAATATTTTGGCAGTAAGAGGGAGTAAAAATATTAATATATATTACAATGTGGATGAATCTTAAAAATATTCTATATTTAAAATGTCAGACATAATAAGCCACAGAGTATATGGTTCCATTTTCATGAATGTACAGAATAGGTAGATCCATTGAGACAGAAAGCCAATTAATGGTCAGTAGGGTTTGGGAGAGTGAAGGGTGGGAAGGAATTCCTTAAAGGCCATGGTGTTTTTCTTTATCAGTAGTGAACGTTTTCTGGAACTAGATAGAGGTAGTGATTGCACTACAGTGTCAATATACTAAATGCCACTGAATTGTTCACGGAAAATGGTTAATTTTATGTTATGTGATTTTCAGTTCCATAAAAATAAAGAGAATGAATAAGAGGAAAGAAGTTAGAGGCAATGAATTTAGTCAATTTTAAGGAGTTTTGCTGTAAATGGGAATGAAGAAATGGAACTGTAGCTGATGGGAAAAGTAGAATCCATAGCTTTTGTTATCTTTAAGGTAGGAGAAAAAATGTTTTGAAGTTTATTTGCTGATGAGAATTATCTGATGAGAATTATCTGATGACGTGGAAGAGGGAGCTAAGAATTCCTGGAAAGATATCCTTGAGTAAATGGAAATAATGACTTTACTTTCCATAGGATGTATCCTTATTAATATCTGAAAGGGCATCACTTAATAATGTAAGAGTCTTCAACTGCAGGATTAATTGAAAATCATCTATACTGTATAATAAACACAAAGAAAGAAATAGCACAAAGTACATACAATGTGTAAGTATGATAACATTGTTCTGTAGCTACTTGTTACTGCTGATGAGAGCAAAAACCTCTGACATCTGAAGGGAAATACCTATATGGGATTTCCTTTCTCCTTTCCTAATTCTACAGTTTATTGGTCTCTTTCCTTATCTTATACTGGTTGAGGTCTATTTCACCTTAACACAAACTGAAGGATTTATTGAACTCAGCATATACTGTATAATAAGCACAAAGTCTCCGACTTGAGTTATTTCAACTTAAGTCTTCAAAAGTTCAAAGATTTTCTGTCTCAGCTGTACAGATTTTATCACAAAATTTCTATTACTATGGTTTTTCAGTTCCTGTGGCATTTCACATGTCACAGAATATATACAGTTGGAGAGATATGACTTTATCTAAATATGAATGCCCTCACAGATGCCTTCTGTCAAATGCCTGCTGTCACTGAATTATTTCTACAAAATGCCTTCCTCAACCAATTTGAAGAGTGTGGGGTTGGAACTTTCTCTGGGATTAAAAAGGGTTTCACCTTCCAGTTTCATTGTCATCTTAAAGACACCCCCACCTTCAATTTCTCAGATGTTGTTTCACTTTGTCTATTTCCGATGTCTGTTTAACACATACCTCTTGACTATGGAAATTAATTTTTCAAACAATGATTTTTTTAATTGTCTATAGTTTCATGAGGATTTGCTGGGTTTGTGTTTTCACATGGCAGACTTACCTGTAGACTTCCTAGAGAACTTGCCCTGAGCAGATATCACACCTCTCATTTTTTATGAATAGTTCTGGCATACAGTTCCCTCAGGATTCAAAAGGGATCTTAGCTATTGCCTTCTTTTTTATTAGAGGGATTGGAATTTTATCAGAGCCTAATTATTTCAAACTACTTATTGTTGTGATGCCATTTGAAACCAAAAGTACTGCCAGTTTTCTTGTCCATCCTATAGGTTATCTGCATAGCAGTAGCCTTAACACAGAAAGCATATTTTAATTGGTGGAGGAGGAAATCTTTATATACAGAAAGAGCTAAATCCAGCTTTCATACTTTAAGAATGTAGTACATGCTCAGGATTCAGTGTTTTTCATTATACAAAAGCTGTTTCAATAAAAGAAACCTTATGTTCCTAATTTTCACAAAGGTGAGTATAGTGACTATTTAATAAGAAACTGAATATCATTTTATTTTAATTAATTTTGTCATTATCATTTTGCTTGGGATAAAAAAGAAAATTTTTTTTCCTAGTCTTTACATGACTCACAAGAAAACTCTATGGGATTCTACGAGAGTGCAGAAATTATTTCTGATTACACACTGCAACTCCTATACAAGATTTAATCATAAAACTAATTAGAAAGATAATTAATAAATCATTATTAGCCCCAAATAAAAGACAACTGAAGACAACTCTTACTTTCTATTATGACTGAAGTCTAAGGTTTCCTATCCACTTATTTTGTTTTTCTGATCTGCTTGGGTAAACCAAAAATAAATGAAAAAATTGAGTTAGTACTGTACTCTAAGAGGATATTTTTATAGGTCACGAACAATGGTGAGCCAACAGTTTAGTGATCTGGAGTCAGTTACATTTTATATTAAAATATTAAGGTTAAATAATTCTATATTTTATTCAGCTGCAGGCTAAATAACTCCATCTTTGTTCTCATATGATGCACAAAGGAATTTAAGTTTATTCCTAAGTAATATATCAAAATCCTTGCTCCATGAGGTAAGAGCTAAGGCATACCAACCACGACATCGAGTTTATCTCAATCCTATTAAATGATTGTCCCTGGATGGGCTTCAAATGAGCATCCTGATGGATCCTTGATGTTCACAAAATTGGTCCAAAACCTTTTCTTTTAACTTGATCATCTCTGATAGACTGAATATTGTCACCCACCCCACCCTCCCCATTCATATGTTGAAACCCTAACCCCCAATGGGTGGGTATTTGGAGGTGGGGTCTTTGGGTGGTAATTAGGTCTTGAGGATTGAATCCTCATGAATGGGATTTATGCCCTTTATAAGCAAAGGTCAGATAGAGTTGGCTGTCTTCCCACTATGTGAGGGTACTATAAAGAAACAATTAAGGAAGAGTGCTTTCACTAGACACTTGATCTGCAACTTGACCTGCAACTTTCCAGCCTCCAGAACTGGGAAGTTTATTCCTTTGTTGGTAAGTCACCAAGCTTTTGTATTTTGGTGTAGCAGCCTGAGCTAAGAGAGCTTCCCTCACTTTTTTTTAACTATCATTTTGACCTTAGCTTACCTTCTATTCTCTTGTCTGCATAAGCACACAGCCTGATAGAGTCATTTTCTCCCTTTTTAGGTCTTGACCTTTAGTTTGTTCTAGTTGGGATACCAGTCTGTTGTAACAACTGCCAAAATAATAGTAACTTCCGCAGGACAGAACTGTACGTCCACCTGATATAGCAAAATGAGTGCAGATAGCCCAGAGCAGATATGGTGACACTGTGGTGTTAGGAAGCTTTGTTCCTTGCTCTCCTCATCACAAGGTTTCCAGCTTGTGGCCTACAATGGTGCTTCTTGCTTCTACTTTTGTCCACTTTCCAGTCAATGGGTAGGGGAAAAAAGAAAGTGGGAAACATCTCCATTTACCTACAGGCAAACTGCTCAGAAGTTGAATGCTTTACAACAGCTCACATTTCCTGGCCGGAGCTTAGTTGCATAGCCACACAGGCTGCAAGGAAGCTGGGATATGTAGTGTTTACTTGGTAACCATGGGTCTAGTCTAAAGAGTCCAAAGGAAGAGACAACGGACAACAAGTAGGCCCAGTTGCAGATTCCATTTCTTGTTTTACTAATAAGTATCCCTTAGGAAAATTTCTTCAATGGATATGTATTTCCAATTTAAGCTCTTTTTAGATCCAGTTCTAGGGATTTTGTACACCTATCCAACCTGTAACAGGTGTAATCAGGCCAAGCAGGTAGAGTCTTGACACAGACTGACATGAGGGCATGGTATACTCAACAGACTATTCTAGCATATATTGTGAGATTTCTATCTTAGACATTTATACATTGCTTTGTTGTGTGGTAAATTTGCTGATAAGTATGCAGCCAATCAAACATCTTTTGGTAAACTTGCTTTGCCAGAGAATTACCTCATAGGCATTTTGGGGCAAAGAGAACAGAAAAAGGAGTCAAGACCTCAGTGAGTGGCCTTTACAGTCACCTAATGGAAATGAACAAACAGTTGTCCAGGAAGTGACTGCTTCAGGGGCTTTCTGCCGTTGGCTTATGCTTTGAGCAGGAGGACAATTGCCAATTTAATTTATGGTTGAGTGAGAATGTTTGGAGTTTCTGAAAGGTTAAGAAGCCCTTTCATGAAGGCTATGAGATCATCTAATTCCAAAAGTGCTTGGGGCTTTGCCTATTAATAAATCTTGAACAGCTCCAGAAAATATAGAAATGACGACCCATGGACTTTTTAATAAAATTAAACATAGCTATCAAATAAGTGTTTATTCTCAGGTCATAAGCATTGGGTTATAGTCAAACCTTAAGTATATTCTCTAGGGTCTTTCTTGAAAACCAGAGTTGAACAAATATTTTTCTTCTTAGGGATGCCTTCCTCAATTGGAAGGAGGATGGCTGGAAATAGACTCTGAAATACTGTTTATGGGACTAAAGGTGCTGACATAAAAAAAAAAAAAGGGACTCCAGAATATGCCATACCTACCTAGAACTCCTTCAAGCAACTAGACGGCTAGATTTCAAATGAAACCTTATTTGCGCTGAGACTGAGTGTATTTTTCTTCAGGAGTTACCACTAATTATCATCAACCGTGTCACCTGATCTAAACCCCAAAGATTTCTTAAAACAAGCACCTGCTAAATTGTTTTAAATGTGTGAATGGTAAGAATGAGTCAGCTTTTCTTTTTTAAAGATTTATTTATTTATGCATACAAGCTGGGGTATAGGCCAGAGGCGTGCGGTGGCGAAAGGGTTCACCAGAGACAGGGTGGGGAGCAGAACAGCCAGATGGATGGACATACACTGCTGAGGGGAGCAGTGGGCGAAGCAAGAGAGGTCTGCCGCACCACGCTTGTGGGAATCTCCCTGGCTGGGCGTCAAACTTGCGTCGCTGCCGCGACAGCTCCACAGCGCAGGGCTAACCGCTGCGACACCAGGGAGGCCCAGAATGAGTCAGCTTTTAAAAATAAATCGTTTTGAATGAAACTGAAACAGAAAATTCACTGAACATTAATGATGAAGGATTCATTTTGAAAGAAAAAAATGTACATTTAAGAAAATTTCAATGAAATGCAATTCATCTTGCTAATATCAGTTTTGGATTAGTTGGAGGTGTACAATTTGGGGTAGAAGGTCTCAGGCATGAGGAGGCATAAGAGCGAGTCACAGTCACTGGTATTTTATGCAGAAGCTCACATCTGTGTTGGTATCGTAGTTTTGTTTGGAAAGCAAAAATTTGAGCAGCATATTAAACAAGTGGAAATTTTATAGGACTCCAAACTAGTCAACACAGGACAAAAACAGCAGGAATGAAGGCTCTATCCATTGCGTTGCAATAAGAACTACCTGATTCAGAGTAGCCCCAGTAGGCACAGGGAGAAAGGTCACAGTTCAGGTGCCTGGGGCCTGGGTCTGGCGCTGCCTATTCAGGTTGCAGGCATAAGGCCCTGACACAAGCTGCTGAAGCAGAGTTCACGGGGACTGTGAAGCTAATGACAAAATCTCGCTGCCCTGCCTGTGGAGTTTCTGGATGGTCAGCTTTGGGCCTTCGTACTGCACTGGGCATATCACTAGCAATCAGCTGAGCATGATGTAGCCTCTGAATGTTCCACCGTGAAATACTGAGCCTTGAGGTGTATTGTCCATTCAGGGCCTCAGCATTTGCAGTCTCTGCCGATGGACCCTGACCTGTGCATGATGATTCTTTTTTTTTTTTTTAAAGATTTATTTTATTTATACATACAAGCTGGGGTACAGGCCAGAGGCGTGGGGTGGCAAGAGGGTTCACCAGAGACAGAGTGGGGAGCAGAATAGGCAGATCAGAAATACACTGCTGAGGGGAGCAGCGGGCGAGGCAGGAGAGGTCTGCCGCACCATGTGGGATTCTCCCCGGCTGGGCGTCGAACTCGCGTCACCGCTGCCGACAGCTCCACAGCGCAGCGCTTAACCGCTGCGCCACCAGGGAGGCCCTGCATGATAATTCTTTTAGCAAGAATTACAGTTTCCCCAAATCACTAGGAAAATGCTCCAAGCAATTTCAATTACCCACCCCCAGGGGAGGGGGCTAGATGCTTTCTGCTTTCTAGGAAGTCTTTTCAGAGACTCCCTTTGTTTGGTCTGTCGTCATTTAATAATTTTTAAAAAGTTGTTTGCTGAGAAAGAATTACATAGATGGTGAGAAGGTAAATTGGATTAATCCAATTCAGTGGGTATTTATTGAACATCCAACATGAACTTGGGCCATGCCAGATTTGGTGACAAAAGTCTAGTTTCAGCCAGTGAAGTAAGCAAGAATATTTAAGGTCTCCACCTGACCTTGTATCCTTTTTATACCTAGCTTTTTCCTGTCTCTCATGCCAGAGGTTCCTTGTGTCTCATTATATTTTAAATTTCTGAGTACACTGTGGCTGAAAGGTAATAGCTATAATAATGATAGCAATTACAGAAGAAATAATCACTAACACATATTGAATCAGTACTGTATTTGAGCCACTGTTCTAAATGTTCCCTGTGCATTACTCATTTTCATCCTAACAATCCATTGAAGTGGATTGATTACTACATATTGCTCAAGCTATGATTACTACACAAAAGTAAGTCCCTTGTTCAAGTTCATATGGATGGAAATGTCAGACCAGGATTGAACTTACTAGGGAATAGGGGGAAATCCCCTCATCCCATCTGGGTTCCTCTAAGGCTGGATGGGACAGATTAACAACGGACAGATTAATGAGACAAAAGGCTAAAACTTATTAACATATACATGGAGAATTTTCATGGTTATAAATTTTAAAGAACAATGGAGCAGACCGTGTATCACTGGTCAACAGTGAGATCGTTACTGACTTAAAAAGGCCCTAATCTGTAGCATCTTGGTGTGCTGAACATGAATATAACCCTCAAAATTTTTTATTAGCTTTCGTTTTGAACATATTTCATGTAATTCATTTTATATGTTTCACCATGTAAATGTATCCAGTAGAACTGCAACAACATCCTAAATCAGCCTAGAATGATGTAATATTGCATCCCATTGCATAATACCATCATGCACACATCATCCAGAGTTGATTGCATCATTTTCTGATGCAGCGCAATACTACTGCCAGGCGGCTGCTGAAGTAAGCTGACATCATCAGTGCACTAGATAAAGCCCTGTCAGAAAGGTTGAACATTGAAAATATTTCAGACTTTGTGTGAGACAGTTTAAGCTACTGTTCCATAGAACTGTTATTATTTTATCCATTTAGGCACAATATAGAACAGTAATGCTCGAAAGTATTTTAGTAACGTGGACAATTTCTGCTCTATTTGTGGGGAAGTGACATTTGCTAACCAAAAGAAAAGGATCATTGCTCAAGTGAAGAAGGCTTATCATCTTGACTTCGGATGCAAGGTTGGTGACCAAGACAAGCTGTGCTACATGTCCCACACAGCTTTCACAGTGGTTCAATGGCAAAAAATCATCAATGCCACTTGCAGTCCCCATGGTGTGGAGAGAGCCAAGCAACCACATAAAAGACTGTTTCTTCTGCTTGGTTCCCCTCTTTGAGGCGGAATAATGAAGCAAAAGAAGTTGAGAATAGTCTACCCAAACATTCCGTCTGCATTGAGACCACTTCCACATGGTGAGGGACTTCCTCTTCCAGAACCTCCAGCAGAATATTCTCTTGATTCATCTGATGAGGACAATTTTATTTCAGAACATGACTTTTGTAAAAGTTTGTTGACCAGTGTATTCTGTGTTTAAAATCTCAGCCATCTAGGAGAGATGTGGGGAAGCTTCGTATGCCATACAAGAAGTGGGTGACTTCATCTTCACTGTGACAATAAAGATGATATTTTCAAATAGAAAGGACATGTTCACAGGTAAACTTATACCTAGATTATACCCCCCTAGAGTTCATTATTCTGAGACATAAGAGGGGGAGCATTGGTTTCTTCTTTCACTAGGAAAAATTGCAAAAGACAAAAAAGATCCTAAGGCTTTCACTGCTCTTAGAATGATCTGTGTTCTTTAAGTAATGTTAATAGTCTACTTGAGGTTCACAGGGCCTTGGCTGACCTTTGGTTCTGTGTACCAAGGTGAAACTTACTGGCAGAGAACTACTCTGGACGTGCTGAGAAAAGTCTCTCTGACCCTTTTAGGGAAATCGGCCCCACAGAACTTGATCTTGGTTTTTTAGAGAACAGTGGATGATCCAGATCCCAAGCCATCAATGGATTGTGAGCACCTGTTAGTGTGTTTTACAGAAGGAACAGAGCAAAGATTAATTCAGCCGGACAGTGAAAGCACTATTTTTACTTCTGACCTCTTCATTTAGGAGGCAATTCATAGAAATTTGGCTGAAACCAGAGGAAATAATAACAGCCAAAATTATAAAGTAATAAAAAACTAAGTTTGTGGAAAAAAATATATTAAGAATTTGAATTATCTGATGCATGGCAAAATCAACAGAGGGGTGATGCAAGGGTTTTTAAGTATACATGGAACTATATGAATGAGTAACTGTCAGGGAAATAGTGAGGAGCAAACTCCAAGCCAGTGAATGATGCTCTGAATGAACTCCTCCTACCCCTCATCTCCATGCCAATAAGATCTCAGGCAATGTGGATTACAACTCCCAGCATGCCATGAACCTGACTTCTTCAATTGGCAGACAGGGGGCGCTGCTGGGAGATAAGGGTAGAGTTAAGCACCTTAAGTTTAAGCCTGAACACTGGACACCTGTGCTCTTGCTGTTTTGCTTTTCCGTTTTCGACTTGAATCTTGGTGTCTCAGCTAAAACAGTGTTGCTGATAGAAAGTGTTGACCAATTAATCTTCTCTTTCTCTCTCTCTCTCTCTCCCCTCCCCCTCCACCCCCATCTTCTCAGTCCCTTTGTAAATAAACCTTTTTTTAAAATTTCTCTTTGGGCATGTGCTTTTAGGTCTTGTCTAGAATTCCTAAGTATGCAAGTGAGGACTCACAGCCTGGGTCACCCCTATTTCCCTTGGGATTACCCTATAACAGGGTGACTAATGATTAACCACTTCTACAGAAAGCATATTAGAAGAAATAGACATCTTTAAAAAGAAGCTAGGGCCTCCCTAGTGGCGCAAGCAGTTAAGTCTCAGCACTATGACTCTATTGGCAGCCACTGCAGCACAATCCCCAGCCAGAGAGCTAATCCACCTGGTGCAGCAGAGCTCTACTTTCTCACCGGCTGCTCCCCTCAGTAGATCTCCCTGTTCTGCTCCCCACTCTCTCTCTGGTGAATCCTCTCACTCCCCAACACCTCTGCCCTACACCCCTACACCGCAGTTCTTGTATGCATAAATAAATAAATCTTTAAAAAAATAAAATAAAAAGAAGCTAGATAAGATAGAAGGTAATCTTTACTGACAGTTAAGAGAGAACATTGGAAATTTTGCAAAGGGACATAAGGAAGTCATGAGATTTAGAGAAGAAGGTATGAATTCCAGACAGTTAAGTTTTCATCTGTCAAAGATTTGGACAAATGAGTGGTTTTCAGTGTTCTCTGTGCAGCTCAAGCAGCTAGTTTATTCCCTCTATTAAGGCCTCTCCATTTTCTAGTTACTATGTAAACTGCTTGGTATAGTGAAGGGAAATGATGTGGGGGTCAGTCTTCATTGAATTTATAGTGCAACGTGGCAGACAAATAAAAATTAAATCATACAAATATAATAAATAGAAAACTGCTTGACCAGATATCTTTATGGCAGCCTCCTCCCTCCATCACCCACTTGCTGTCCCTCCTATTGGCTTAGCCAAGCTGATAGTGAGACTTAGCCTCAGGGGAGGTATAGTAAGACAAAAGATCCTAGAAGGTTCCAAGGTTGTCTGCTTTTGTAAAATAAAAACAACAGATCTTCTAGGGATGAAGTTTCAGGTAGGCGAAGGAAGTATATTTTAGAGCTAATATCTAGCAACGGGAAAGTGATTTCCTTAGACCTGAGGAGAAGAAAAAGAGAGAAATATATCAGCGATTCCTAGAGCAAACGCCACTGACACTAGGAAGTCCCCCAAAAGTTTGTGGAGAGCAGAGTGGATCCCTGATCCCTACTCTGCTTCATATCCCCAGTGGAAGCAGGTCACACCACGGGAAGAGAAATATCTTCAGGCAGAACAGCTCTTCTTTTAATGTGGTTTATAGAGTAGATTTCAAATGAAGAAAGGAATCTGTGGCAAATGAGAACTGTGACACAAAATTATTTTATACATGGCTTCATTCTTCATTCTTCATTAAATCAGAGACTGAATGGCAGAACATGCACCACCAGTTCCATTGGTCCTACACACACACACACACACACACACACACACACACTTATATCTGTATTCTTAGTTCTCCCATCCACGTGTGTACTTGCACACAAATACTGCTATACTGCTATAATGGGGGGTGGGCAGTGGGAGGGACACACTCAGTCTGCCATTTGCAAGTTTTTTTACTTCCACTCCTTCCTCTTTTTTCAGTCCCTCAAAATTCTTTCTTCTTTGCTTTGGTTCCACCTATTTGTCTGCATAATATTTGATGAATTGTTCCAGCTAGAAAGATATCAACAAAGGATAATGCTGTGCAAAATAATTTAATTTTAAGGCTTTTTTTTAGACTAAAGTAATAATAGCGAATATTCGCTGAATGTTTGTTATTTACCAGACATTGGGTTAGATGTATTAACAGAATAATCTCACTTAATCCTCATAATAAACTACATGGGCAGGTGTAGTTATTCTCTCCCCTCTACAGAGAGGAAATTTAAGGCCCAGGGATGTTCGGTAATTTGTTCAAATTTACACAACATAATACACTGGCAGAGTTGGGATTTTAACCAAAGTAATTTGACTCCAGAAACCAAATTCTTAACAATTACGCGATCCTGCTTCCCAGCAGATAGAGCTTATTCAACTGTATTTGTTTACTTCCTCTTAAATAACAAAAATTCAATCAATTTAATTTCAAAGATCTAATTGGCTTTATTAAATGATTTATGAACTGGGCAGCATTCCATCTAGAAAATAAAAAGGCTTCAAAAATCTATTCAAAATGAAAGGTGTTTATAAGGCTGAAAAAGTACAAAATTAAAAGAAAAGGGAATTATTTCAGGCTTAGATAACCAACCTATAGGGAATAGACAGAGATTTTGTGACAGATTATCCTATTTTCCTCTGGGGGAATGGAAAAGATTACCTCATTGCTAATCAGAAAATTTCATATTGACCAGTTAAAGATTATCCTCTTGGAGAAGGTTGAAATTGCAAGAGAGTTGAAAGTGAGGATAGTCTACATATTAAGTGTTGGTTGGGATTCTTAGAGGAACAATGAGAAGTACCTTCCATCACATTTCCAAGCCCATGAGATCACAGGCACCAAGGATTAAAACTTTTAGCATGCTATGAACTTAACTTACTGAGTGGGGGGTGGGGGACACTAGGAACTAAATGGGAGGGGGCAGTCATGTTGGGCTTAAAAAAAAAGACTCAGTGTGTATGTGCTCTCACTCTCCTGCTTTTCCGGCTTCAAATTGTACCCTTGTCTCAGCTCAGACAGTGCTGCTGGTAGGACAAACTGCATCTCTCCATGTGCTAACCAATTAATCTTCTCCTTTTTCTTCTCTCTACTTCTTCTCCCTCGCCTCATTCCCCTTATGAATAGACCTTACTAAAAATTTCTTTGGTCTTCCCCTCAGTTTTGAAACACACAAATAAAGACTCACAGCCTCAGTCACCCCTGTTTCTCCTGGAGTTGCCCTGTTAATACAAACACCTCCATTTTAAGCCTATCATTTTATTTTATAACAGTTTTGTTGTAATACTGATCTAGGTGTGGTCTTATAAAAATGTTAGAATTGTCACTCCCAAATCAAGAGCTTATCTACCCAATGTGGATAAATGCCAAGGATATGCCACCAGCATGTGGGAACAGAAAGAACTCTAATGCAAAGCCAGCTCAGCAGAAGGAACGAGCCCCATAACTCAGGTCTACCTTCCCCAAAATTGGGGGAATGGACTTTTATCACGTTTTGGAAAATGAGTTTTGGGAGAACAAAAAGGTTGAATTCCATTCCATGAGGAGTATGTTGGGAACACAGGAATATGGGTTTGAGAAGTGATCATTGGGTAAAGTGAAGAGGGAGACAGGAATGCAAGGTTGGTTGAAGGTCATTACAGATAGAGCTTATTCAACTTTATTGGTCATATATGTGCTTTTGCTGCATGGGAACCTCATGGACAAAGGTCTGGAACCCTTCATACAGAGAAGCAAGATTATTTGTGAAGAATAGGTTAGTTTTGTAGCAAAGTGATCTTATCTTATCTGGTTTAAATGACTTGGTTGGAAAAAGAGAAAGGGGTTAGACTTGGTAAACAGCTAGGCTTTGGACAGATAACAGGCCTAGTTTTGGAATGGGTTTCAACTTTTGGGGGGCTGGTTTCATAATCATTGTTATCTTTTTGTTAATTGAATCCTCTAGTACATCCTTGCAATTTGTAAAACATACAAAAGAATAATAGGTGCTCATTACACATCTTTCCTAAGAATGAAAGTGACCTTGGACACTTTAAATTGTTCAGATATGTAAATGTATACCTTTCGTAATATATGAAAGGTATATTTTTCGTAATAATCTATGCAGAATAGTCTATAAGCATATGAAATAAATATTTTATGCTTTTACTTTAGCTCTAGATTCTATACACTTATTTAGTATAATAGTTTATAGTAATAAGCATATATATACCTTTTTTTCGTAAAAAAGGTATATATATTTCGTAATAATCTATGCAGAATAGTCTATAAGCATATGAAATAAATATTTTATGCTTTTACTTTAGCTCTAGATTCTATACACTTATTTAGTATAATAGTTTATAGTAATAAGCATAATAGTGAATCTAATTATATTTACTGAAAAAGAAAAATAAAGACCATATGATCATATCAATAGATGCTGAGAAAGCATTTGACAAAGTACAACACCCATTTATCATAAAAACCCTTGAAATCCTTGGGATAGAAGGAACATACCTCAACATAATAAAAGCCATATACAACAAACCCACCACCAATATTATACTCAATGGTGAGAAGCTGAAGGCCTTTCCCCTAAGATCAGGAACAAGGCAAGGATGTCCACTCTCACCATTGCTTTTCAATATAATACTGGAAGTCCTAGCCAGAGCAATTAGACAAGAGAAAAACATTCAAGGGATCCAAATAGGAAAAGAAGAAATTAAACTGTCTCTATTTGCAGACAATATGATAATATATATATAAAACCCTAAAAAGTCCATAGAAAAACTACTCAAAATAATAGACCAGTTCAGTAAAGTAGCAGGATACAAAATCAATGCATAAAAGTCAGTAGCATTCCTCTATGCAAACGCCCAATCTGAAGAAGAAGAAATTAAGAAATCCATCCCCTTCAAAATCGAAACCAAAAAAATCAAATATCTGGGAATAAATCTAACAAAAGACATAAAGGACTTATACAAAGAAAACTACAGAAAGAAGTAGAAGAAGACACAAGAAGATGGAAAGGCATCCCTTGTTCATGGATTGGAAGGATTAACATTATCAAAATGGCAATCCTACCAAAAGCAATTTACAGATTCAATGCTATTTCAATAAAAATCTCAATGACATTCTTCAAAGAAATAGATCGACTACTGATGAAATTCATATGGAACCACAAAAAAACCTTGCATAGCTAAAGCCCTATTAACTAAAAAGGAAGAAAACAGAGGAATTTCACTCCCTGATTTCAAACTACACTACAGAGCCATAATAATTAAAACAGCATGGTACTGGAACAAAAACAGACAGAAAGACCAATGAAACCGAATAGAATACCCAGAATTAAAGCCACATATCTATGAACAACTAATCTTTGACAAAGGAGCAAAGAAAATGCAGTGGAACAAGGACAGTCTATTCAATAAATGGTGCTGGGAAAACTGGACAGCCACATGCAAAAAAATGAAGCTAGACTACTGCCTCACACCCTGCACAAAAGTCAACTCAAAATGGATAAAAG
>PVIJ01022970.1:0-15101 GCA_004024925.1 Scalopus aquaticus
GGTGAATTGGTGGTGGGCTACCCAAGGGGAATACAAAATGTAAAAGACATAAATAATAATAAAAATAAATTAAAAAGAAAAAAAAGAAAGAATAATTCCCGACAGTTTTCAGCTATGTAATGACCTCCACAGTAAAGAGGTTACATTAATGAGGTCAGGAAAACAGTTACTATGAAGTTGTACGTTAAAAATTTCTTGGGCTAAACATAGTTTAAAAATTATATAAATGTTACAAAAATGTACAAAGATTACACTTGAATATAACTAGGAGATATTAAAATAACAAAAATACCTAAATGAAAATTACAGACAGGAAAATTTTATTGAAATGAATATATACAGGATTAATAGTAGTTTAGCAGAGATATTGGAGATACCAGGAAAAAAAGATCAGTGAATTTGAAGATATAGCAGAGTAAACTATTAAAAATAAATCATAGAGAGAAAAAAAAGTCATATAAACAGAGCATCAGTGATGTGGGAGCAATGTGAAGTAGAATCAGGGTAAATATAACCCTTATAATAAAATAATAGACCAGGCAACTCAATATAAAAATGAGCAAAAAAATGCATATATCAACAATTAAAAGATATATGGATGGAAAACAAACACTGAAAAAAAAATACTAAACATCATCAATCATTTGGGGGGTATAAATGAAAACTGCAGTGAGAGATCACTATGCTCCCATAAAAATGGCTAAAATTTAAAAGAATAATAATATTAAGGGTTGGTGAAAATATAGAGCAAGTGGAATTTTGTTGTTAGGCATACAGAATAGAAAAAAAAAACATTTTGGAATGCAATTTGGCAATATCATGTAAGGTTAGACACATGCTCATGTGACCCAGCAATAACAGTCTTACCTAAGAAAAAAGAATTTATATGTCAACTCAAAGGCAATAAACAAATGTTTATAGCAGTTTCACGCATAATAGTCCAAACTAGAAATCACCAAATATCCATCAGCTAGTGAGTGAATAAACAAAGTGTAGGGCATTCTTCTGATGAAATATTAGCCAATAATAAAAAACAAAACCAAAAACTGTGGATATATACAGCATGGATGTTTCTCCCAAAGCATAATCCCAATTAAAGTTAATTAATTATACAATATACAATGCATCATAAGATCAATTTCACTAACATAAATTTCTAGACCGGGCAAACCTCTAAGTGATAAAGAACAGACCAGTGATTATCTGGGACCAGTGGTGTTGGGAAAGCATTTGATGTAAAGGGAGATGAGGGAATATTTTGAGATGATGAAAATATTTATATTTCAATTGTGGTAGTGGTTTCATAGCTGTATATTTAATCAAAAATCACTAAATCATACACTGGGAAAGGGGAAATTTGCAAATTAAATGTCAACATATCTGATTCACAGTACTATAGGCTCAGTTTCCCAATAAAAATTTAGTGAATTCAAAAGTAAAATCCTAGTTGAACATGGCTGAATAGAGAATCTGAACTTTCCTCACTTGTATTCTAGAATAGTCCTTAGAAACATTTGAAAATGAAATTGGCAAAGGGTCTTTGGGGTCATGTGGGAGCAAAACTGGAGCTTCTCCTTAATCCCAGATCCTGGCAGCCTGCAAAGGACTTGGTGTTCTCCTTCACTCTTTCAACAATCTTGGGAATAGTTACTAATATCCCAGTTTGACAGAGGAAGAAAGCAAAGTCCGAAGAAATGATTGTCATTTGACAAAGTACAAGTCTCACTCAAAAACTCAGGCTCTCTCTAGTCACCAACCTGCCTCCCACTAGGGTTGGGCATCCCTAGTATCAGAAAGCCTGGCATGGGCTCTGTAGCCTGCTACTTCTATAGGCTGGGAGGTACACAGACTGTTGGATTCCCTGGTTGCATGCCCGGATTCTCCTTTGCAGTGAGAGTCCTCAAGGAGAATAGCCACTAGTTCATATCTATCAAGTGCAAATGCAATTGACCATCATTCTTCATACTTCCGCAACTTGACGTCTGTTGACTGCTTTCTACTTGGCAAGCAATTTACCTGCATCAGGCTGTTATGTAATATACAATTGACACACTTTACTTACAACAAAATTGGTTTAGGAGGTTAGCAAAGTTGCCTAGCACCACTTAGCTACATGCCGAAGAGCAGGGGTTTGGACTGAGGGGTAAGCAGTGGGGGGTGGAGGTGATGCTACATGATTTGATTCCAGTATTATTTTGTGTATTGAGTTTGCAGAGTACTCTGAATCAGTATGCATATTTTTGGTAGAAAGCAACATGTTCAATATAGGAACTATATTAGCTCACAATACATGATTAGAGTGAGCTTCAGGGTTGCCTTAATCTTGGCATCTGCCTCCACTTCCCTGCAGTTCCATAGCTCTGTCCCTGGGTCTCAGTTGGCTGCAGTAGCTCTGTGCCAGTAAGTTCTACACTCCCAAATCCAAAGGGTAGAGAAGCCAACTCTTGATATGATTCTCTCCACAAATCCAATCACCCTGACTCCTGAAAATGAGCCACATGAGGTCACCAGCTCACGTCTGGGCCAATCCGTGTCACTGGGAGATTGCCATTCACTGACTGGAAAGGGCCTGGGTTCCTGAGCCAATTGTTGGCAGAGAAAATGATCATGTCTGTCCTAACTACATTGTGCCATGGGAATGGAATCAAATATCGAAAAGCCAACCATAACACCTGCTACTAATTCTTATTCATTATATCAATTGGATTTTAAAGCAACAATATGTCTCACCGATACTCTCCATTTTACAGATAAAAAAAAACAAAGGCACCGGGAACATATATCTTGTCAAGGATATAAGTACACATGCAGCAGTCAGATTCAAATCCAATCTTCTCATTCCAAGTTCAGTGCTCTTTTCACTAGTGCTGCCTTATTTCATTCTCTCTTTTTAGACCAAATTCCAAGATGTTGAGGATATATTCATCTTCCAGGTTCTCCCCTCTAGTTTTTATCATCATTTTTTCCTAATCCAATAATCACTCCATTATGGACTCTTGTGAGCCATTAGTAACCAAGCCAGGAGCCTTTTTTTAGTACTTCCTTTCTAATGAGGTTTTATATCTATCATTTAAAATATAGTCTGATGTACCTTAAAACCTATTATTTAGTGTGATATGGATTTCCTTCTCTTTTTTCACTTCAGTCTCATTTTAAAAAATAATATCCTGTTCAAAAAGACCATCCTTTTCAAATTCTTTTTCCACATCAACCATCAATACACTATCAAACCATACCCCCAGGCCTTTGGCTCTCACTGTCTGTATTCATTCTCCATAATGCACCTAATGAGAAAACAGTGGCCTTTGGGCTTTTAAAGCAATGTCATAAATGTAGCATATTTTTCCTTAAAAACTATAATAGAAATGACATGCGGGCAAAAAAAAAAAAAAAAAAAAAAACCTCAAATATCTGCTTAGTTGTTTCAACTAGAGATCCAGCAGGAGTGGAAATAGGAAACTGACTGGCAGATGACTGAGGCTTCAGTCTGACGGAACCCCTTATGCTGGTATGAAGGAGTGCCTTGAAATTTGGGACAATCTTACATTTAAAATGTGCTGCCATGTACTTCTCTCTTGATTTTTCCCAACAATCATGTTCTGAGTTGGAGAAGGCAGATTTCAATGTATCCATTATATATGCCCATTCCATTACAGACATGGAAACCAAGGCAAAGACTCGCTTCATTAACAAAGGACAAAATTATAACTGACACTTAGGTCTATTGGTTTCAGGTTCAGTGCTGCTTGTGCTGTATTATTTTGATTCCTGAAAAGGTAGCTGGATGAAAGGCAGAAAGATTCCAGAATTAGTTTAGCAACTCTGAGCCTGAATTTTAAGTTTGAATTTTATATATATTGTGCCTTGTTTTGGTGTTCAGGAAAAGTAAACAAGACAGAAAATCTGATGAGAAGCTGAAATCATTTTGACCGTAGGCCAAAATATAAAATTTCAAAATATGTTATCAAGAGTATATGTTGGTACCATTTAGGCCAACTGTCATAACTTGGCTTTGCAAGGGAATATTTTCACTGTGTGTTGTATAATATTGAATGTGCTATTGATTCTTTAGAATAGGTGTAACTCTTGGAGGTAAGAAGAAAGATGAAAGAGACATCAAAGCTGAATTTCATTTTCCAGATGTGAAGAATCGGGTGTATAGTAACGCAGAGGTCAGAGGGGGGTCTTAAAATAAGGATCCAAGTTTGAACATGGAGAACAATCAGCAGGAGAAGAAGCATGGCCAGGATGCAGGGGTAGGATGGGTAGGTGCGTGGATTCATAATTCTGGAGTCCATACTGGAGACCTTGAGAGCCAAGCTTGGCGATTTGTTTGTAAACAGTTACTGGGGAAGTAGAAATGAAAGCAAGTACAGAGAGCTTTTTGAAGGTGGAATTAAGGAGGAAGTGAGAAGCAGCTTAGAAAACTCCTGAATATAAAAACTGTCTTGGCAAGCTCAAGTAAATCACATGAAACTGAGGGACCCCCAGACTGCCCTTCTCTCCAAAAGTATGAAAAAGGCCAGGGCCAGAGCAGAGTAAGGTGAATAAGACAGAGGTGCACCAGGTCTCTCTGTCAGGTCCTAAGGATTGTAGTTGAAGAGAACACATCAGAGATACAAAGGTTTTGACCTCTAGATCTGCTTAAATGTGAAGGGGAAGGATAACTTTGCTCTGAACCATAGCATTCAGCCCACCTGTTTCTGAAGAATTCATCCTAACCTCTCTCCATATGCCTGCAGGATGCCATCCTACAAGTGAGTTTATTATCCTTGTGAATACAAGCTCACTAGTGGGTATGGTTTATTATGAAGCAGGGCTCACACTCCACAGCCTATTTGCTCCTATTCTAAGATCTCCCTCATCCTGAGACACGTCATTCAACTTGGCAGTGTTCATATGCTCGGTGCAAATTCTGTCTGGATTCAAGGATCTCTACACAACTGAAGAAGTGAAAACAGGTATGTGTTTGTTAACTCTAAGGTGTTGTTTTCTCATGTTGGTAAACAATGGGGATTTCTTAACCCATGAAGAGTGGATCTCCCTTCTGTCCATTGCATTATGATATCCTATACAAGTTATATTTACCAGTGAAGACCTGGCACAGATCCAGCACAGCAGCTGCCCATTGTGGAATTCCATTCATGCTGATTTGAGGGCAAGAAGTCTTTAAAAGCCAGGTTCCCAGGTGGCCCAGCCTTTTTGCAGGCCAGAGCAACATATGACTTACACAATGCACTAAGGGTTCACTACCAGTCTGGATGGGCAACCTGAGAATCTACATGGAAAGTAACTTTCACCGATTTCAGCAGGAACATCTCATGAAAACCTGAGTCATCATTTTTGCCAGTAGGGGAGCTTTCTCTAAAGCACAAATCTTCTCTATTAGGGATCCATTACTGTATAATGAATAAATATGCCACAGGGCATGAAGACTTCTGGAGCCTCAGACCCTTTCTTGTGTGCACAGGCTCCTCAAATCTTTGTTCCCACTCGGGTGAGGGGAGCACACTGCAGACGGCACTCACTTCCCTGTGGAAGTTCACATCTTACATATGAATGAATTTTGGTTTCTAGATTCAGTTGAAATAAAAGTATCCTGATTTATTTACTCATATAAAACTGAACTGCTGAAGTGAAAACTTTTAGTAACAGGCTTCACTAGGCCTGCCTGCTCAACATTTTTTCATAAATGGGGATGTAAACTGTCTAATATTTGAATCCTGGTATCTGCAGTCTACCCAGCACCTGCCCAGTTTATAGGATAAGTTTTTCAGCTCATTTTTCCTCTGGTTGGATGAAGTACTGAATGAAATCTTCAGTCAACTAGTAGTTAACGTCCTCTACTGACAGTAATTCATTATGATAGTATTTCAACTTCCTCTACTAACTGATAGTTTAGTCATTCTGCTAAAATCCAACTGTAGGGCCTCCTTGGTTGTGTAATGGGTTAAATGCAGCACTATGAAGCTATCCAGAGCCACTTCAGCATCAGTTCAATACCTGGACAGGGAGCTTCCCACATGGCACAGCAGACCTCTCCTGCCTCACCCGCTGCTCCCCTCAGCAGTGTATTTCAGTTGATCTACCTGTTCTGTTCCCCACTCTGTCTCTGGTGAATCCTCTCACCACCCCGTACCTCTGGCCTACACCCCAGCTTGTATGCATAAATATTTTTTAAAAATAAAATAAAATCCAATTGTATTAGTTAGGGTTCTAGAGAAACAGAACCAATAGGGTGTGTGTGTGTTTGTGTGTGTGTGTGTGTGTGTGTGTGCGTGTGCGCGTGCATGCATTTGTGTGATAAAGAATTGGCTCATGCAATTGTGAAAGCTGGCATGTTCCAATATCTGCAGGATGAGTCAACATACTGGAGACCCAGAAGAACTGATGATATAGTTTTGGTCTGTGTCCTTGGACCTGAGAACCAGGAGAACTGATGGTGCAGTTTTAGTCTGGCAGGTCTGAGGCCCAGGAAGAGTCAATGCTTCAGTTCTAGTCTGAAGGCAGGAAAACGCCCACCTCCCAGCTGAGAGGCAGTCAGGCAAGAAGAATTCTCTCTTACTGGGGGCGGGCCAGCCCTTTTGTTCCATTGGACCTTAATTGACTGGATGAAGCCTACTACATTAAGGAGGGCAATCTGCTTCACTCACTCTGCCTATTTAGATGTTAATATCATCCAAAACACCCTCACAGAAACATCCAGAATAATGTTTGATCAAATATCTGGCACCCTGTGGTCCAGCCAAGTTGACATATAAAATTAACCATCATGGTAATTAAGGAGCTGTTGCTTATGGCACACACAGTGATGAAAGAGCCAAAATGATGTGTGCGTGTGAATTTTCTAATTAAAATACAGTTTTTATGCCCTCTTCAAACAAACACATGCAAGATGGTCTATTTAAGATGAACTCACCAGAAACCACTCCCACTACTAACTCCTCGCAGTACCCGAAAGCTTTGAGAAACATAGCTATTACTTAGGAATGAAGTTGTTTTAAAACTGCTTTCCCAATATTTTTCTGATGTAAACTCCTCAAGCCTTGTGGAAATTGACTGAGGCTAATTCTAAGTCGTCTTCCTAGACGCGCCAGTGAGGCACACGGGGAAAGAAATAGCCTGTCTAGTATAATAATATTTGGAAAACAAATGTGCCTCTACTTGAAGAACTCTGGATTGCAGGTTTTCCCCCCCTTTAAAAAAAAGTCTGGTGGAACTTCCAATATAGAAAATGATGAATATTCTGGTTATTAAAGACCTGGCTAAAAATCAGGTAGAAATGACAGGTTTTGAAGAAATATTACTTTTAAGGGAAGGGGTGCATCAGTAGGTTCCCCTCAACAAGGCAGCTCACTTTTGGGGAGACACGGAACTGCCCTGGATACCAGGATATTTCTTGGTATTTGGATATTATGCTGGACTTTACACCTCTCCAGGGGCCTAGGGCCTACTTCAGGGTGACTGAACTTCTAATCATCATGTCTCTCTTTGCCTAAAGCAACAGCGCCATAAACAACCTTCCACTAATCAGTGCTGGAAGTTGCATATCCAGTTCCTACCCTCCTCAGGTGGGAAAACACAGACGCTTGGGTTTTGTACCCTAGAATTCACCTGAGGTTAAACTTCTTTCCCCATTGTGGCAGTCAAGGCTGGCAGCGAGTCCTACCATGCCTGGTGCTCTGCTGTCACCATCTTGAAATTCTTGTAACCTTTGAACAAGAGGCCCTGAATTTCATTTTGCCCTGGGCTATTCAAATTACATGGCTGGTCCTGGGGATCCTGTGATGATAGCACTCTTTTCATTGACTGGCTTCCCCTTTCTGACTTTCCCTATTGGTCTTTCCTGTATTTTCTAATAATTTACTTGTCCTTGAATCACTTTTATGGGGTCTAGTTTTGGGAGACCCAAGTTAGACCATTGCAAATGTCATTATAATCCTGAAAACCAATGCAAAGAATCAATGACAGTCATTTTACTTTACTAAAATAAAACAAGATGTATGTGGGTTTAATAGTAACTAAAACTAAAGTTATGGTTACATCATTTGTGCTTACTATGCCATATTATAATATCCAAGCAGCTTTATTAGGAAGTAATGCCCAACTAAAGTTTCCAGTTTCTCTGCATTGCAGATCAAGGACCCAGGTGAATCCAACATGCAAATATCTCCCTGAAGAAGTAGGGCAACAAACAGCAGCAGAGTTGACATTTAAACAACAGCTCTGCATGCCATCTGTTTTAAAGAAATAATTTATCTTTGCCAGGATGTCAGGAAGAATAAGTTCACATAATTTAGGAGTAACTAAGTCCTTGATTACTTACCGGAATTATCTATAGCCACCATGGGTTATTTTAGTAATGTCCAACAAAGTTTAAAAAAATAGGTTAGGGAAAGTGATCACTGTGTAGTCTTGTAATGAGGACAGATATTAGAGTGATTTAGTCTTCAACAAGATAAATGTAAATAAGGATTCTGTTTCAGAATCTGAAAAGACCATCTCATCAAATCTGTAGTCCATATAGTCACAATTTTTATATCCCTAGCGTTCAACACAATACCTAGAATGGAATCAATGCCCAAGAAGTATTTAGTCAATAACTTATCTTCATTTATGGCTGTGCCTTGAGGTTTAAGTTGGAGAAAATGACTTACCACTACCTCTGGAAACTACCGTTTTGGTTTGGTCTCACACTCTATATAGAGTCCTAATGCTAATAATTTTGTGACCGGGCTGAGTTCAAAGTCCAGTAAGCTAGTGCCCCTAGAGGGGGTTTCCGTTAAAGGTAAATTGCAGCCAGGTAATCTGAAAGCCAGGTAAGCCCAGGTAAACCGCACGGTAAAGAGCGAGGTTTGCTTCGCATCCCCTCCCCAACAATTTGTCCCCTCAGCACAATGCTACCTCCTTGCAACTTTTTAAAAAAATCAGATTCAGTTCTAAGCCAGCATATGAAAAGTATTTCCATTTTTTAAAATTACAAGTTACATAGGAAAGAGACCTGGTTTAAAGCAGAATTTTGTACAAATACTTTTGACATCAGGGTAACATTTTGATGACTGGGTCAGTGTGAGAGGAAATAACATCTTTGGAAATGCAATACACTCATTCAAGAAGCAGGGCAGTCATGCCCACTTCAAATGTGTTCTTATTCACACAGGATTCCTTCCAAATGGACTCTGAAGGAGGAACACATGGCTGAGTTTCAAAAGGGCAGAAAGTTACCTTAAAGCATATTTCCCCCATTGGGGAATTGACACAATCAAATTATAGGCAGAGACTGTTTATCATGATGGCCTGAAAGTCTTTTTTCAAATTCCTGCTGCTTTCATAATCAAACAATAACATCTCCAGAGTAAAGGTTTTAGCTACATGAGAAATATACTGGAAATAGATTAAATGCTCCTGGCATGGCTGTGACAGTGTTTCATAACCTGGCAACCTCTCAGCGTCTTCTTCCTCTTCCCTGAAAAGCTTTTAGCAGCTTGAGGGTGGCAAAGTAAAGATAAAGCAAACCATCACCCTCTTATCTGATTGTGTACAAAATGAGTGAAGCAGACACTGTACCACTGATAAGATTGCTAAATGACTCTTCTCAAATTCTATCAACGGACTGATGAAAGAAATTAAGACTGACATTGATAAGTTACTTTCTCAAGCATTACCATTTTCAAAAATTAAGGTTTCACCATAGATAGTTACGCCCTGGTTGCACATTTATGATTCATTAGAAAGTACTCAGATGAACTCCATGTTGTAACAGATTTACTGAGCTGCTTTCCTTTCCCTACATCCCATTCTGGTTTTCTCTGGAATGCCTCTTGACTATAGGGTCCTTCAGATCAAGAATGAATACCCTATTCCCAGGATCACTTATGTTTTTTCCCAGTTGCATATTTCATTACACAACTTAAATTCCATTGCCACAATTTGCCATAGCCGTCACCTGATCTATCAGGCTAGCACTTTACACCTATTTCCAACAAAGATATTTATTTACTTAAACATGCCAGGCTTAATGAACACACTATTGGGAAGCAGTGCACTGGATGTGCAGGTCACCTCAATTGAGGCAGTTTTTCATTAAGTATGTATGACTGAATTCTTACAGTAGGAACAGCATTGATTTGGGGGCTTCTGAAAAGCTCCTCTCTGGCAAGCTTTTTTTTTTTTTTTTTTTAATCACTGCTGCTTCTCACGTCTAAAAGTAATAAAAAGTTAGTGACTTTACGAACACTTAAGGCACAGACACTTCAGTCCAGCTATAATGTCTGCTCAACTCAGACTTATCTGTGATAACATGGAGAACTAAGTGGCTAAATTTCAAGAGTTACCTGCAATCTCTGTTTCTGACTTACTCTTCTGACACCTGATGTGCTTTAAAATTAACGACTACTTTTATCCTGGTAGTCAAGGCTTTGTCCTTATCTCTCCCTAGTTTTCTTCTTTTTGAATGACCTCTTTTCCAGAAATGGTAATGAGCTAGTCAAAAAGTAGGCCAGAAGAAGGGAGGGTGGGGGTGTATGGCATAGATTAGAAGGGCAACTTCCCACAGACGTGTTTCGTTTGGGGTTGTACTTTAATTTTTATGTTTAAAAAGAAATCGTGAAATATATTACAGCCATGGACACATAGTACAAATATTTTTTACGGAAATAATAAAATGAAAGAATACCCACATATACCTTAACTACGTAAATAGTGTTTTTCAGCTACTCTTCTGCCCTCCTGATCATATCCTTCTCCCCCTGCACAAGATAAACCACACTGCTGCAGTTCAATTTACTCATTAACTTTCTGTGGTTTCTTGTTTGTTTAGTTTTATGGAGGAACTAGAATAAATCCTTCATCTGATGACTGATAAAACTAAGAAACAAACTGTTCTGCACTAAATCATAAAATCCCAAACTGAACTTTGCCTGACACCCCCCACTCCCATTCATTTCCTCAGCACATGGTCTCCTCCTTCCAACTTGCCACTGTTGTTTAGTTTTGCTATTTATACAAACAGAATCAGGCTGTAAGCACTTCACCGCAATTGCCTTTTCTCAACCAACACTGTTCTTGAGATGAATTTATTATACATGCACATGGGGTTCGTTAATTTTCACTGCTGTATTGTATTCCGCAGTACAAATATTTCAACATTAATTTATTTTTTCTACTGTTGAAGAATATTTGTTTTTCATTATTTTAGTTGCTTTTATGACAATGTTGCATGGTCAGTGTGTGGTATATATTCTTGATATACATTCCAGGAGCTTCTCTTTCATCAAATATTTTTACTATATCCACAGTAATAAAATTTTATATTATAAACCAATATATCTTTGTGTTTGTACTTATTCAGAAATGTAACAAAATGTCACTTTTATACTACATTTTGACTAATATTTTCCCTTACCACATGTGATTCTCCAATATTTTCATTAAGATATAAAAATAAGACATACGAATGCTGACTTTAACTCACCAAATTGATTTTACAATTCACTAGTGAATACAGTTTGAAAGCCTTATTTAGAATATGCTTATTTTGTCTGTTATTAATATAATTCTAATGAATTTCACTCCTTTAATATTTTTGTGGTATTTTCATATTGTCCTTTTAGTTTCAACTTCCTTGTGAACTGATGTTTAGGTTTGTCAAATCTAAATTAAACTATATCTCCTTGACAATCTTTGCCTTTCAACTAGAGAATTTAGTCTACTTACATTGATTGCAAATTTTCATATATTCACATTTCTCTTTACCATTTTATTTGATATCTTCTATGTATTATTTTCTATATTTTTGTATTATTCATGTTTTCCTTTGGCTTGAATTTCTTTTTTAAAGATTTTATTTATTTATTTATTTATTTTAAAGATTTATTTATACAAGCTGGGGTACAGGCCAGAGGCGTGGGGTGGCGAGAGGGTTCACCAGAGACAGAGTGGGGAGCAGAACAGGCAGATCAGAAATACACTGCTGAGGGGAGCAGCGGGCGAGGCAGGAGAGGTCTGCTGCACCATGTAGTATTCTCCCCGGCTGGGCGTCGAACTTGCATCGCGCGCTGCCGACAGCTCCACAGCGCAGTGCTCAACCGCTGCGCCACCAGGGAGGCCCTTATTTTATTTATTTATACATAAAATAATGGGAGAGTAGGACAGAAGTGCAGGAGTGTGAGTGTGGGGGGTGGGGGGGATTCACCAAAGGCAGAGTGGGGAGCTGAATAGGCAGATCTACTGAAATACACTGCTGAGGGGAGCAGTGGGAGAGACAGGAGAGGTCTACTGTACACGTGGGTTAGCTCCCTGGCCAGGGATTGAACTCATGCCTCAGTGTCTGGAAATAGCATAATAGTGCTGAGACTTAACCCCTGAGCCACCAGGAAGGCCCCCTAGCTTGAATTTCTTTTGAACATTTCATTTAACCCCTAGTTTTTCTACGAGTTTGGGAATGTTAAATTCTTCTAATTTGAGTGGTCATGCTAGAAATATCAGTATGTGTACATAGCTTACCAACGTAATATATTACTCCTGAACAATGTAAGGACATTTCAATGCTATAAATATTACCATTCCTTCCAATTTAGTTCTAGTTCTTTTATTCTCTCTTTTGGTGTATTTTAGTCATATACAGTATAAAGTATATTTATTGTTATATAAAAATGTTTGCCACTTTCTCTACTTATCAGTTCTCCTGGCATTTCTAACCTTATAATAGTTTTTCTTTTGTTTGATGTACATTCTTTAGAAGTTACTTTGATGAGGATTCATTGGTAGAAGACTCCCGCTTTTTTTAGCCTAGGCAAATTATTTACTATCTTTTTTGAAGCATAGTTTCACTGAGTATTCACTTTTAGATTACCAATTATTTTGTCTCAGTACATTGATCATATAAGTCCATTGGCTTTCATTATTTTTGCACCTAAGTTCATTGACATTCTAAGTATCATTATTTTGAGGATATCTATATTTTTAAAATTTATTTTAGTAACTTTCCTTATTTTGGGAGTTCTTTATTTTCACCAGGATGTGCCTAAGTGTAGAGTTCTCTTCCTTCCCCAGCTTTACTAAAGTGTGATGACAAAATCTGTTTAAGGCGTGCAATGTGATGTTTTTATAGACATTATAATTACCACAATCAAGCTACTTAATACATATATTACCCCACAATCACCTTTTATTAAATGTGTGTGGTGAGAACACTAAGATGTACTCTCTTAGCAAATTTCAAGCATAGAATATACTATTATTAACTATAGTCACCTTACTTTGCTAAACTTCTGACATAGGAAAACCCAGAATGTATTCATCTTATAATTGAAGTTTGCACTTTCCCTGTTACTCCTACCCCTGAGAGTTTGATAAGTACTCTTCTGCTCTGTTTCTGAGGTTGACCTTTTAGAAAAGATTCCACATATAAATGAGATCAAGTGTTATCTTTCTGTATTATTTCACTTGTCTAATGTCTTCCAGGTTCATTTATGTTTCTGCAAATGGCAGGATTTCCTTCTTTTTTAAGGCTAATTAATATTCCTATATGTGTGCATATACATACACATACTAGAATATGTTTACTTGTTCATTGTCAATAGGTCGTTTCCATATTTTGGTTATTGTGACTAACGCTGCATTGAACATGGTGGTACAGATATCTCTTTGAGGTAGTTACCTTATTTACAAATAGAACTATCAAATGACCAATTAATCCTATGCCTAGGGATACATCCAAAGGAAATAAAGCCACTAATCTTATGAGAAGATTTCTTTTAATTTACCCTACTTGGCTCCCTGAATCTGAGGGTTGAGTCTTTTTCACTTCTGTAAAAGTCTTAGTCATAGACTTTTAAATTATTTTACTTATACTTCATTTATTTTATTCTCTTAGGAGCTACAAATAGAAGTACATATATTTTATCACATTTTACCTAATGCATCTTAGTCTCTCTTTGATATTACATACTTCCTTTGTTCTCTGTGACACATTTTTTTTTGCAATTTTTAAATTCTATTTTTTAATTCAGTTCTTCAGTGGTGATAAAGATGATCTAACAACTTTTAATTATTTTAAAGTTTATGACATTTTTCAAAATATATGACTCATTATCTGTTCCTTTGTTAAACATTTATTTCCATTTCCATTTAGTTACACTAAATATTTGTATTTATAATATTTATTGGATATTTCCCAATTCTGCAGTCTTTGAAAGACTCATCCTATAATTTGATATTTTCTGAAAGCTCACTAATATAGCCATTTTTCACCCTTTTTAGTGATTGTCTACCGAGACTTTATTTGTATGTAAAGAGTGATTGACTTGGGTACTGCCAGATTCCTCAAAATATTACCAACCTGAATTGTAAAAAATTTTAATTTAACTTTCAAATAGTCTCAATTATTACAATGTATTCGCATACACCCATCACTCAGCTTTATGAAAATTAATATTCTGATATTCTTGTTTCATCTATTCCCTCTCTCAAATATTTCTTTGGAGTATTTAACAGCACAACTGGGAACACTGAAAATCTCAAGCTGGAGGATTTAGGGAATATAAAAAGAGAGTGAATTAGATGTCTAACCCATGAGTATGAGCTAATGATCCAGAATCTTCAGAGATTTTTCTTTTTCTTTATTTTTTTCCCAGCTGGAGTTAAGACTGAGTTGAGGCTGAGTCAGAAGTTTATCTCTACTGTTTCCCTCTGCAGGGTTGATTTGTAGCCATTGATCCTGGGAATCTAGCTTTATGCTGGGTGGGTAAGGAGTATTTTTTGATCCATCATTTCATTCTGCTTAGGCTTTGGATTTTCCTGTGTCAGAAGTTTAACTTCTCAATGCCAGGTTCCAAGTAGAGTGACCAACTGTCCCAGTTCATGTAGATCTTTTACAGGACTTTCAGTGCTAAAACCAAGGAAGTCATAGTGGTTTTGATTTGCATTTCCTTGATTATAAGTGATGTTGAGCATTTTTTCATGTATCTGTTGGCCATCCGCTTTTCTTCTTTGGAGAAGTGCCTTTTGAGCTCTTCTGCCCATTTTTTGACTGGGTTGTTGGCTTTGTTTTTGTTGAGTTGTGTGAGTTCCTTGTAAATTTTTGTTATTAGTCCTTTATC
>PVIJ01022971.1:0-15099 GCA_004024925.1 Scalopus aquaticus
GGGGGGTGGGCATGGTGCTCTCATTCTGACTTCTGCAATGGTGCCCAGACACAGTGAGACAGTGAGACAAAGTGGGGGACTGAACATGAATCCTCATCAAGGCCATCTACAGCCAATACCCATAACCACAGCTGTGCCCCCAAAATTCATAGGTTGAAACCCTGGTCCCTGCGGCAATGGCATTAGGAGGTAAGGCCTTTACAGGCGCTGCCCTCATGAAGACTTGTGTTCTTGTAAAAGACACCAGAGCGCTCCCCTGCCCACACCCCGTCACGGGGAACACAGAGAGAAGACTGCCGTCTATGAACCAGGGAACAGGTTCTCCCCAGGATTCTACCAAGCTGCACCCCAGTTTCAACATCTAACCTCCCAAACTGTAAAAATGAGCTTGTTTATAAGCTACCCAGTCTATGGACCCTTGTCATAGCAACAGAAAAAAGATACCATCTGATGGAAATTTCCAGATAATGAAAACCAAAGGTTTTCAGTGAAGAATTTTTTCTACTTTGCTTCCCCTTCCCTGGCCAGTCACACAAACGGAGCCCACCGGCCGGCCTTGCCCGATTCCGAGGACCGGACATTGCATCGCAGACAACATTTCACCTCCAAGCGAGTTGTTGTGTTGCTCAGCATGCTGTGTTTGAAAATTAAGCCCTCATTTGGGGGAACCTTCTGGAAAGCAGTCACAGCCACGTCTCAGCATGGCAAGAGCAGGGAGCTGGGAAGTAGTGAAAACGCCGTGACGCTGCCAGTGACCCCTCCCCCACACGCACTTGCAGGACCGTAGACACGCTCCTCTTTTTATTGTAAAGATGATTTCCCTGAAGTATTTTTAAGCTGGAGAGATTTCCTACAAGCTGGTGAAAAATCACTCACCACAGGAGATCCAATTTATTGGCAGAAATCCAGCAACCCAGCGTATTGGTAACTAGCTTGGTAATGAGTCTCTTCCATGTAAATTGGCTCATTATTATCAATTTTTGTCAGCTCTCGAGTGAATCTTGATCTGCTTCCCCACTTGGGCTCTGGCGCCGGCACGAGGCAAATAAAAGCGTCCAGCCCCCCTCTCCACACCAGGTGCTGGAGACCTCAAGCGGGTGGGGGGGGTGGGGGGGTGACAGACTCTGTGTCATTAGAGCTTCGAATTTAACGTTCGGAACAGAGAGATGTTAAGGAGACTTGCAATGAGGTGTTATAAAAACAGAGTTTGATTGAAAGAGCTGGCACGTAATGCAAATGAACACTTTGTCCCATGATTCATTGCTATCAGGAGAACTAAATTTGTACAGCCCAGAGGAGAGATGACTAATGGGAGGCATAATAATTGTCGATTTATACCTGCAAAGAATTAATCAAGAGGCCGGGAGAGAGTGCGCTCGGTGGCCACTATAGGTGTGTGTTCTGGGGGCAGGCAGTGCAGGGAGGAGCCGGGAAATTAGGCTAAATGGCAGGAATAGCTGTAATAACACCGAGGTCCATTAGGCAGAGACACAGCCTCCACTGCAGGATGCCGTGGAATTATCACCCCCAGAAACCTGCACAAGACAACTTGGGGAATGGCTGGCAATTTTTGCAACGATTGGTGGATTAGATGGTGCATCTGGAAGATTCTGGGGCTGGGTTTCCACACTCTAAGTTTCCTTTGCTTTATTCAAACTAAACTTTCTCCACTAATTCCATCAAGCCCATCCTAGAGTATGCCTTCAGAGGCGTCCCTGTGTCCAGGCAGTGTGGAAGGAGCAGAAAGAGTATTTCATCCTAATATTTATTGACATGCATCCCATGTGCCAGGTGGTGAGTGGAGCAAATGGCCCTACCATTGTGAGTTTGCATTCTAACCTAGGGGAGAAGAGGGGGACCTCAGAGGCCATGGTGCCATGGGAGAGAGGGGTTGGCATGGCCAGGCCCTACTTGATGGAGAGCCGAAGCAAGAGTAAACAGCTCGAGTCCAGGATTTTCAGGGCAGACCCTGAATAAATATATCCACTTCCTGTTAGAGACCTGCAATTGCCCAAAGGCCATTTGGGAATTCTAACTCTGTGAGTAAAAGTGTAAGAGACCTGTCAACTCCTTTTCATGCCACTTTATTCCTTCAACTGGACTGCACACCGTGGTGGCCCACAAGTCAATGATTTGACTCCGTGTATTTTCAATTAATTGAACATTAATTGAAACATTAAAAATTGGGAGATATCACACAAATTCAGATTTGTTGAAAATTCATATTCAACATCTTTTGAAAAATTGAACTTCTAACTATACTAACACATAATAGCAATCAGTGTGGCTAAGTAGGGGCTGCCCCTTTAAGCGCTCTACTTTGCCACAGTCTCCACTATTCCCTTTTATATTATAGTCATCATGTTTCATTTTTTTTTGTTTGTTTTCCCAGCTTGACTCTTCTGGGAATTTAATCTATTCTGTGCAAACTTTTTCCATTCCTGGGCCAGAAATACAAGATGGCTGACTTGTATCAGCTTAGGTTCTTACAAAAATGCCTCTAACCAGTAATAATTCAGCGTTTTAATTTGGTAAATATCTTAGCAATAAAGAATGAGGAAACATTTCTCTTTTACAGAGTAGAATCAAATATACAATTATCATGTCTCTCTTCCTTTAGGGCGCAGACTCTGAGTTTTTTCTCCAGCTCACTGGTAGCCCAAAGCTAGTCACTCTCAATGAGTTTGTTTGCTCCCTCCTATTTCCAAGAGAAGTGCATCACTTAACCTACTTCTCCCTTCACCGTGGCTCTCAGTAAACTGAGCGCCTCATATAATAGTGCTAGGTGGCACTTAATCCTTCAGTCCAAGGGTTTACTGTGTCTATTCCTCTCTCTCTCTTAATTGGTCTTTGACCTATATTTGTAAAAGTGAGTTCTGCGTCTGGGCCTCCCTGGTGGCGCAGCGGTCGAGCGCTGCGCTGTGGAGCTGTCGGCAGCAGTGATGCGGGTTCGACGCCCAGCCGGGGAGAATCCCACATGGTGCGGCAGACCTCTCCTGCCTCGCCCACTGCTCCCCTCAGCAGTGTGTTTCTGATCTGCCTGTTCTGCTCCCCACTCTGTCTATGGTGAGCCCTCTCGCCACCCCATAGCTCTGGCCTGTACCCCAGCTTGTATTAAAAAAAAAAAAGGCAAAAAAAAGTGAGTTCTGCATCCAATCCTTTTTGAAACAAGTCAAAGAACTATAGTGGCAATGAACTACAAGAGGATGCCAGAATAAGAGAAGGTGGTGGTGGCTCCTGTCCTAGACTTGAGAGACAATTAGAGGGAAACACAAGGCAAAATGCAGGCAGCTAGCAAATGGTGGTGAGGCAGCTCGGAGAAGCAAAGCACACCAGACAGCGGATGAAGCATGTCTGAAATCGTTCATTCCTGCCCCGCAGGGGAGGCCCACTGAGGGCATGGCAGACACAGGGAGGAGTCAGGCCAAGTTCTATCTCCAGGAAGAAAAATACCCTTCACAAAGAATACCTACAGCCCCTGGGGGGATGCACAAGGCACGCCCTTGGCACTGAATTTCTGCACAGTCATTTTACTTGCAATTATTGTAAAGGGGGGGAATTAACAAAAACCAGCTTCCTATATTATGACTATTGTACCTGGATATATAATAAATTTATGTAAAATTTATAAGCTTGTAATTTCATAAATGCTAAAAGGATCACCCCCTTTAGGGAAAGCTACAACGAGGAAAAGGTTGGACACAACTTCCTTGCCTTTTATTTCCTGTGACCTTTTGAGTCCCTTCATTCATTTCCTAACCCTCACCCACCACTCCTGGCAACCACCAATCTGTTCTCTCCATCTTTGAGCCTGGTTTTTGCTTTTTGAAATTCCACATATAAAAGAGATCAGCAGTATTTGTTTTTCTCTGTCTGGCTTATTTCATTTAGCATAAAGCACTAGGGGTTCATTCCATGTTGTTGTAAATGGCAAGATTTCATTTCTTTTTATAGCAGAAAAATATTCCATTGTTTATACAGATCACAATTTCTTATCCATTCATGGATATTAAGTTTTTCCAAATCTTGGCTACTGTGAATAACACTGAAGTGAACTTGAGAGTTCAGGTATCTTTTTCCATTAGTTTTTTCACTTTTTTGGATAAATATCCAGATGTGGAATTACTGGATCACATAGTAGCTCTATGTTTTATTTTTTGAGGAAACGCCATAGTGCAAAAATTTTCTTTTTTTTCCCCAAAAAAGGTGCTATGCATATTTGCATTCTCACCAAAAGTGCATGAGAGCTCCCTTCTCTCCACATCTTCACCAACACTTGTTATTTCTTATATTTTTATAACAATCATTCTGACATGTGTGAGATGATATCTTGTGGTTTTGATTGGCACTTCCCTGATAATTGATTATCTTTAGCACCTTTTCCTGTACCCGTTGGCCATCTCTGTCTTCTAATCAGGTTTTCTGCCTGTTTTTTAATAGGATTGTTTAGGTTTTAGTTATTATGTTCTATGAGTTACTTATAAATTTTGGATACTAGCCCCTTATCAGATATGTAACTTGCAAATGTTTTCTCCCATTCCATAGGTTGCCATTTCATTTTCTGAATGGTTTCCTTTACTCTGCAAAAGTTTTTTTAGTCTGATAAAGGCCCGCTTGTTTATTTTTGCTTTTGTTACTTTTGCTTTTGGTGTCAGATTCAAAACCTCACCTCCAAGACCAATGTCAAGGAGCAAACCAAATCAATGTTTTCTTCTAGGAGCTTGATGGTTTCAAGTCTTACCGTCAAGTCTTTAATCTTTTTTAATATTAATTTGTGTGTGTTGTATAAGACAGTGGATGAGTTCATGTGACCATTCAGTTTTCCCAATAGCACTTAATTGAAGAGACTGTCTTTTCCCTATTGTATATTCTTCACTCTTTTGTTAAATTAATTGACAATATATTCATGGGCTTATTTGGGGGCTCTCTAGTATGTTCCATTTATCCAAAACCACGTATTTATAGCCAATACCACACTGTGTTATAAGTGTTGATTTACGTGATTTGATCATCACAGGTGTGGAGGGAGGGGGGCCAGACAAGGATGAAGACAAACTTGTCTGGGGATTGTGGGCTGAGCCTGGGCTGCTACCTCTCACCATGTGACCAGACGATGCTTGTGAGACCTGTGTCCTGTGCACACCAGTCTCTGGTCTGAGCAGTCAGGCTCTGCCTCTGAGGATGGCAGGCGTGGCTCAGCTCCTGCAGAATGCATGGCAAAGAGTCAGAACTGGGGGTGCATAAATAGTTGCTGCCCCCAGCAAGGCAGGGAACTGACCCAAAGTCCCCAGAGGGGTGAGCAGCAGCCCCAAAGGGCAAGTCTCATTATCCCTCCAGCCAGGTGGCAGCGCTGTGACTCCTTGGTGGTGCCCTATATGCTTGTGGTGGGAGCAGAGATGCCACGCTTGTGCAAAGTGGTGCTGAGATCCAGGACGCCTGAATAAACAAGCCCCCAAAAGGCTGAAGTGTAAAACAAGTAACAGACTCGTAAAAGTAAACCAAGCATTCACACTTCACTCACCCTCATGCCATCCAGTGACCATCCTGGCTCATTTCTCTCCATTTACGGTGACCTCATTTCGGAGCAACTGACCAAGTGTGTGGCAAGGAGGGGAGGCCAACGCAGTGGCTGAGCGTGACCTTGGATCTGAGTCCGAGGTCGATTCTTCTGACTCTTCCCCAGTACCCAGCTCCCTCCCCACTCCCAGGGGAGCCCTGGTTTTCACAACATCAATGTTCCTGGAAGAACCAGAGATTAAATTTAGGAACGTCAAATGACGTCTTCGATATCCACGCATGCCCATTCTGAGCCGCCTTCTCACAGTAGCATCTCACCTACTCCAGGGAGGCCTTCTGGGCAGTGTCTTCCAAGGACTGCAAATCCCCAGGCTGTTACTAAGTAGTCTTCTTAAAATAATGCTCAAACTGAAATAACTAGCAAAATGAATCAACGGAATCATTTGTGGGGCTCCGAGAAATGAAAACACAGAGTCCCTGGTTCACAAAGTACTGAGGATCGTCAGAGGCCAACAGCAGAGCAGGATGCCAGGCCTCGGTCCTTCTGGGTGTGGAGGCAGTGAGGCTGCAGAAGCGGCTCCACTGTGTGGCCACCCCCCACAGTGAGCTGAGGTCCTTGCAGGTCTCCCAGAATAGAAAGGGGGACAAAGTCAGGAATCATCTTCAACACAGGACCATGCTTCCACCCAATACACTCACTTTAAGCCCAATTCTCAATTTTGTCTCATCTCTAACACTCAAATAGATGGGGGATGGTAGTAGTTTAGAACCCCATGGGACCACCCTATATGTGGAAAGAGAAAACCTCCTGTACCTGCTAAGCCTCTTTTATCTGTTAGATCAGTTTCAGTTTTTGTAACTGGGGATTATTTGGTAAAGTGAGATCCTCCAGTAATTTCTGCTTACTCCTTATTTTGTGCTAACCTTTTAAATAAAACCCAAAGTCCCTGAATTACCAAAACAAATTTCCGACGATAATAGCCGGCAATTTACAGTAATAGAGGAACATAACAAAAACCAGTACACCTCGGCCAGGGATGGTGCATAATTTTGTAATTAGAAGGCCGGTATTGCTAAAGGGCTGTCAGTCTCCTGCTTTGTTCTGCCTCTCCAGGTGGCCCCCTGACACTACCTAGAGCCTGGTGCCCCTGAGATCCTCTCTTGGGCTATTTATGGTTGCGGAGGGAATGGGGGTAGGAGGTAGGAAGCCTAACCTCAACTCTGAGTCATTTAAAAGTGGGTGGAGAAGGGAGGGGGGTGACCATCCCATTAACTCCCTCTTCCCTCCAGGACCCCACTCAAGGAGGGCCCAGGCCCAGCTATCTCTGCTGCTCTGACTCACCACCATTTCTAGACTCCCACTCCAAGGTCTTCTGGGCGGCCTACTTAGCTGTTCACCACGCCTCTCCGCCCCCGTCCTCCCGCCTTCTTTTTTAGGATGTCCTGGCTGAAGGTTTTCTCTCCTGCAGAAGTCAGCAGCCCAGCCCTGAGCAGACTGGGGGTGGCTTTGAGAAGGCTGGTCGCCAGCATCTGGGGCTCACATCTCCCCTGATGCCCTCACATGGCCTCCCACCTTGAACGGACATGCTGCGCTTTTACTGAGAGTCACCCAGCTACCAGGGTTCTGTGAACAACCTTCACAGGCGGCTCCAGCTCCCACCCTCGAGGAGTTAAACTTTGGCTGGGAGAGAGGAATTGGTTCCCAAAGAGCCAGAGAGCAAAGCAACTAACAAGCGGATCTGAATCCCCCCGCTGCATCACCCCCTTCAGGGGGCCCCCACCATCTGCTCAGTCCTAGCCTGTCAGAGGGCCCCTTCTGGGCACTGAAGACCTAACCTTCCCGACAGCCTGCCTGTCATCGCTTCTGCCTTAAGCCCAGCTCCACACACTCCATTTCACCCTGTCCACACTCGGTAGCTCTTCCTCGTTCCCAGGTTTCTGCTCGAACTGCCTTTCCTCCACAACACCCACCTGGGCGATATCATCCCTGCGATTGTCTCTCAGGGCTCCCCTCAAGCATCAGCATCTCCACGATGCGTACACAATCCCCACTTCCAAGCCAGAACAAAGTGACCACCTCCTGCCGCCTTTGTACCTTTACTGGGTCCAGCGAGTCTCCAGCACACACCCAGCCAGCATCTCCTTGTCAGAAAGTCTGTCTCTCCCTCCAGACCACAGGCGGGGCCTGGGACATGGGGCTACTCAACAAGACCCCTCCAGTGGCTCCTCAGAGCTCAGATCCTTGGTGCCAAGGGGTTCAAGTGAGTTCCCCAAGCAGGATCCAAGATGAGGCGTGACAGATATGACCCCGGTCCTCACTTTTCTTCCCCCTAGCACATCTTCTTACTTGTCCTTCCCTGCTCTGCTCTCATGGCGGAGATCTCAGGGCCAACATCAGTGTGTGAGAAGGCGGAGAAGAGAAAGAGGAAATCGCAATCTTCAGGGTGACAGCCCTGAAATGTTGGGTTTGAAAACTGCCTGGGGTGTCAACTTCACATCCTTGGCAAAATCGATGCAAATACATATTCAAATTCAATGCAAATTCACTGGTGAATTTCCTCACTCATTACTGGTGCCTGGTGAGATGCAGTCCTGGGGGGGGCAGGACCTGCCTCCTGTTCTCTGCTCTTTCCATGGTGCCCATGCCAGAGCTGAGACTCAGACAAGGAGACATCAGCAGAGAACAGCTCCCAGAGGAGATGTCCTGAGGGAAACCCTTCTGGAGACACTGCTTAGTGGGAAGTCTTCAGGGGAGGATCCCCTGAGGAGCAGGCACCCTGGAGGGAGGGAGGAGATGGGCCCAGTGGGAGCTCCAGGGGGAGCAGAAACGCTGCGAGTGCAGAAAGAAGGATCCTGCAGGGAGGAGATGCTGCAGGGCTCACGGCAGAGACAACAGGATGAGAAAGCCAAACTGGCTCTGAGTGGCGGGTAGAAGGGATGGGAGGTAGACAAAATCTATGTTTCTAGGGATCCTCCTAAAATCTCTAGGCACTTCCAAGGGTCCAGGACACCTCCAGGGCTAGGAGAAGTAAACTTCCACCTTGACTCCAAGCACAGGAATAGATGACATCACGGTAGATGCGCCTTGCTGTACCGGAGGCCTTGCATCCTGGAGTCACAGTCCTCCTGTTTGGGCAGAGACACTGAACTGAGAGGGAGGCCATCGATGCCAGGGCCTGGCAGACACATTGTTCTTTTCTGCTGAATCAGCACAGCAGGGCTCGCAACAGACTCTGGCCATTAGTAAAATGGCTCAGTTGGAAGACAAGCGCTTCTGTGGCCTCCTCGCCAACGTCTGCACAGGACTGGCTTGTGTCAGCACCTGGGACAGCTCCTGGGAACACCCATTCCAAGCAGCGCGCAGGACAGCAGAACCAGAGCATGCACACTGGACCAGAGAGAGTTTTCTAGATAAGTTCACAGGCAATCATATCCCTATAATTAAGATTATAGGGAGAGCAGCACCCCAGGCTCCAACTGAGTTCTTTCCACTTAGCCAAGCACCATTCAGTTGGAAAAAGATGTTATCTGATACTTTTAACAGTGCAGTATAAATATATTTACCACCTACCAACTGCTAGCTACACACTAGACATTGCGTACATTTTACATTAACCATCACACAGCCCTGTAAGCAAGGTATCCTGGTTATTCTCATTACACAAGCAAGGAAATCAAAGATCAGAATGGTTAAGGAACCTGCCTAAGATCACACAGCAAGGAAAGAGGAACTATATACCTGTCCAAAGATTATAGTATAGGGAATGCGAGACTCACCCCCTGAGGTGGTAAGTAGACCCCATTGAGTGTGGTTTTAATGGCATCTTTAAAAAGCCAAGAGAATTTAAAGGACTCACTAAAGAACAATATTCATGACAGAGTATAATTAATGACCTGGCTATTTCTGTGTTCACGGAGAGAAGGAAAGAGAAGAACACCATCTAAGGAATTGTGTGTCTTTTCAGAATACATGATCAAGGTCACTTTGGCCATCAAGCCCTCCATCAACCTCATCTACCTTCAGTTTCTTGCAGGCCTCACAGTCCCCCCTGTGTACCATGAGTGTGCTCCCCCTTTATAAAGAGTATGCATGGTCTGTAGTGGCCCCGAATATCCAGCACTCCTAGTAACATCCTCTAGTGTCACTAGAAGAATGAAGATGAAGAATCACCCTCCCAAAACCTAGTCCACAGGCTAGAGGAGTTAGACCCTGGTTTGGCAAGCGCGGGGGAGGTCAGATCAATCCAGACCCCACCTTCCCTGCCCAAGGTCGCTGCTTCAGGATGGGCGGACGCCCTTAGTCGTCAGTCAGAGCCAATTGGCCTTCAGCCCTCAGGCTTTTGGAACCATTAGAAAAGGAAGCGTGTTTCCCGAGTGGTGCCACGAGGGCATCCTGCCGCCCAGTGAAGATGGTCTGGAGCCAGCAGGATGGAGTCCTGGTAACACTCTTTGAGAGCCCGGATCCGGGATTCCCAAGCCACACACTCTGGGCTCTCCAGTTAATGTGAACCAACAAAATCTCCTTGCTGTAGCCAGCTCAAGATCTCACACTAAGTTGCTGGCCAGTGCAGATAAAGCATTTTGACAAATTTCCTATCCCGGCTTTGCTTCTGCTGTTTTCTTCGCCCAAATTCAACTTTCTAGGCTACAGAAGTCCTGGTCCTTTCACGGCACATCTTTTTTTTTTATTTTAAACATCATTTTTTAAATGATTTGTTTATTTATGCATACAAGCTGGGGTACAGGACAGAGGCATGGGGCGATGGGAGGGTTCACCAGAGACAGAGTGGGGAGCAGAACGACAGAAGGCAGATCGACGGAAACACGCTGCTGAGGGGAGCAGCGGGCAAGGCAGGAGAGGTCTGCCACGCCATGTGGAAATCTCCCCGGCTGGGCGTCGAACTCGCGTCGCAGCTGCCGCCAGCTCCACAGCGCAGCGTTTAACTGCTGCGCCACCAGGGAGGCCTGACGGCACATCTTTTATATTCTCTCTTCTCTGGCTTGCTACAGCTCTACATGGCAGACCCCAAAGGTCTCCCTTTGAATTCTGCTCCTCAGCCTGTGACCCAGTTCCTGTCTCCACACTGAGCACAGCACCCAACCCAATGCCAGGTGCACAGAGCAGCTATAATGTGTGCCCCCCCCCCCGTTCCTCAATAGAGTAGCGTATGACAGTAGCATATAGTAGCATGGACTCAGCTTTCAGGAAGTAAGACTCCAGATCCTCCTGATCTCACCTTCACACTACACGTGTCCTAAAGACGTGCTGGTCACCAGCCATATAATATGAAGGCCTCTAGCTTCACCCTCTGCCAACAGAATGAGAGGGCTTGACTGAAGACTCCACTCAAAGACCCAAGACATATGTGCTGAAAATTACTTATCTTTCATCTGTAATTATTCTCCTGGGACTTCACCAGCTACTGGCATTGCTATTCTCTCTGTGTAGGTGAGTAGAGAGCTAGAGAGGGAGGAGGAAGAAAATGAGAAGGATAAAATGAGAGAAAAGTAGAGAATGTGTAGATCTATCCACACTGCATTTAGAGTTGCCAATCTATGGCAAATAATACCTGTTTCCCTTAGAATAGAACAGAAGGAACGGAATGGAATAGAATAGGATAGAATAGAATAGAATAGAATAGAATAGAATAGAATAGGACAGAATAATACTCCATTATGAGAAAATACAAACAGCAGAACAGATGGTGGATGGAATAAGACCAAAAAAGAAATCTGGGGCCTGACAAGCAATTGTCATTACCTTGCTGGGTGACCTGGGGTGAGTAATTTGACGTCTATGAGCCTTAGTTTCTTCATCTGAAAAACAAGGACAATTCCTCTTCCCCATTTACCTCTGAACTAACAGAATTGACCTGAGCAGTTGGAGGTGCTATGTGATGATTTCTGAGTCTTAGTCCCTGATCAGAGAATTAAGTTTTCACTGTAATAGAACTTAGAACTCTTAACAACATGTTTGGGGCCTGATTTGGGGCCCCAAAGGGCTGCAATAAACTTCATAGCACTTCTGTTCATTTTAAAACACCTTTATCCTATACCACTGATCATGGCAGAGTACAAAAAGTGTGTACAGGTGGAAGGATCAATGAGTAAGATGGCAGGGTGTGAGCAACAGCGAGATGTGAAGACTGTGGCAAATCAAAGAAGCGACCACTGAGCTCTGTAGCAGGCTGCATGTGTGAGGTCAATGCTCAATATTGACGGAATGGCCAATATTTTTAGTAAAAAGAAGGGATGTTGATTTATATATATATATATATATTTTTTAAATTGTTATTTATGTCTTTTACATTTTGTATTCCCCTTGGGTAGCCCACCACCAATCCACCCGTGATCCATCTCCGTGGTTCCTTGTGTTCTTTTCTACTCCATTTTGTGCCCTTATCCTCCCCCTCCCCGCCCCCAAGTGTCTCTCTCCCACCCGGCCTCCCTATAGTCCTGTTATAAGTGAAACCATTCGATATTTTTCTCTTTCTTTCTGGCTTGTTTCGCTGAGTATGATCCCCTCTAATTCCATCCATGTCGCTGCAAATTGCATGTGTTTATCTTCTTTGAATGCTGAATCGTATTCCATTGTGTATATGTACCACATCTTCTGGATCCAAACATCTATTTTTGGACATCTGGGTTGCTTCCATACCTTTGCTATTGTGAAGTGCCGCAATGAACATACGGGTGCATGTATCCTTTCGGATTAGTGTTTTTGTGTCCTTTGGGTAAATTCCCAAAAGTGGGATTGCTGGGTCGTATGGAAGCTCCATGTTTAGCAGTTTGAGGAATCGCCATACAGCTTTCCATACATCTCAGCAAAATCTTGAAAGACACATCCCTCAAAGCAACCAATTTTACAGGGCAGGAGGCTTCTCCTGTCACCCTGCACCAGAAGCGGGCTCACCTTAAGGGGGGCAGCGACATCCAGGGAAGCATGGCCTCTGGGGGAACCACCTGCTTCCTCACAGGCTGACTGGCTACAAATCTGATGGCCCTTTGAGCAAAGGTCTTTGGAGATGAAGAGGAACACTGAGATATAATTTATATGTTGTCCTGAGGTAAAATTGGCTGTTTCTGTCAATTCTTGTTTCCTGAATCTTACAAGCTCTGCAAATTAAGTGCCGCATAACCATTGCTGCCTGTCTCGTTCTGCGACAGGAACCTCCACCAGCCACAGGGAACACAACTACAATCATACAGACCACTGCACTGCTTGTCCCCAAGTACACACACACACACACACACACACACACACACAACCATTGTCTGCACTCACTGTTGTCACCACTGCCAAAGACTCCTCCTTGTATGTGTTGTCTACTTAAAAATTTACTAGGAGGATTGGTCTATTTTTCAGTGTCCTCATTATAAAAGAACGGTAATAAGTGGGAGGAAACTTAGAGGTGATGGATAGGTTTATAGCATAGACTGCGGTGATGGTTTCACAGATGTAAATTTATCTTCAAATCCATCAAGTTGTAGACATTAAATATGTACAGTTTTCCTGTATGTCAGTCATACATCAAAGGGATTTTTTTTAATGCCTTCACAGGGAGGGTTCCCTTTAGTTTCAAAGACTTTGGTCTTTTCCCTTCCCCTCCCCTCCCCTCTCCTCCCTTCCTCTCCCCTCCCCTTGCTCTTCTCTGTCACCAAGAACCATTGCTGACCTGTGTCCACAAGCACTAGTCCTCTTTGGAAGGAAGGAAGGCCCTTCTAGAACCTGTCTGGGTGAGTGATCAGTCCCTGTTTGCCATCTAGGGACATGCGGAGAGAGTTTCTTATAAGATTTCTAGATTCTGGTTCTGTTCTCTAAGTGGCAGCAAGAACAAGTTACCTGGATACAAAGCTGTTGACGCTAATGACTCAAATGACCTCATGACCCAGAGGCCAGGTTTCCTGAGGGCAGCAGCCCCTCCGCCTCCACGTGCTGTGTCCTCAGTGCCCAGACCCTGCAGGGCTCTGCGCTGCCAGGGACTCCCCAACGCGGGGGTCGACCAATTCATGAGCGTGCCGTGCCCAGCTTGTCTGTCTCTCTCTAAAGACTAAGCATTTGGGGGTAGTGTTTTAACAAATGAAGGAATATATTAAATAAGTATATATGAAATCAAATTTCCTGAGGTAAGATTTGTCACCTGTCAGGCCCAAACAAGGGCATTTGCTGAGACCCTGTGTGGGACCCATGCATCCTCCCACTGCAGGGCCTGGTAAGGGGGTGGGGGGTCGTTGCACATGATTGGGCCACCAGGTCTGCTTGCCTCCTCCCGGTGCATGGCGGGAACCCGCCCACCTGCCCCACGTGATTTAGTTTGACCAATCGAATAAGAAAGCGTCCCTTGCTTACAGAAACTCTCCGCACTGGTCTTCTCCGTGGTTCCTCTGCTGTGGGGTCGAACTGCCCACTGTAGCTGTGCCCGCGCCCGGGGCCCCAGCAAGAGCTATGCAGAAGCGCTCCCTGGAATCCACGGTAGACGAGCAGTATCGGCAAGAAATGAACCTTTGTTATTTAAGCTGGGGAGATTCAGCATCCTTTACCACAGCATGATCTGACTTATCCTACCTGATAAGAAAACCTATTTGGTAATGTCTCAGAGTCCAAAATACACCTTTGACTCTTCGGTTTTATGTTTATAGCTTTGATGCCATTTCTTTTACACACGAGCCAAGTGAGCATGAATATAACGTTTACGTAGCAAGCACCGAAACACCCTCAGACTCTGCTGGTGTCTGACTGTGATTTCGTGCCTAATAAATCCGAGCCCTTGCTTCAGTCCAGGGCTGTCCTGCATTACATTGGAATTTTTTTTATCCCCTCCTCCGTCCCTATGTCCCTTTCCTTCCCTGCCCCCCTTAACCTCAGAGCCCTCAGGATATTTGTTGATGTCCACTAGTTCTTCACAGTACTTTACATGGTCAAATTGTCTGACATTTGAATGCCCGATATTTGTTTTTATCCTTGTGACATGCTTTGCTGCATATAATTCTTTTCAAATTTCCTCCATCTTATTGAAAATGATTTCATTTCATCCTTTCTTGGCTATATAGTCTATCATGGTATGTACGAGCGTCATTTTTTTTTTACATGAAAAGCTCAGAGTTTAATTATAAAATATAGAGGAAGAAACTAGATAGCATTTACATTTCTTTTTTTTATTGTTGTACTTTATTTTATTTATTTATTTATTTTTAATATATATTTATTGTTATTTATATCTTTACATTTTGTATTCCCCTTGGGTAATCCACCACCAATTCACCCGTGATCCATCTTCATGGTCCCTTGTGTTCTTTTCTACTCCATTTTGTGCCCTTATCCTCCCCCTCCCCTCACCCCCCCCAAGTGTCTCTCTCCTATTTGGTTTCCCTATAGTCCTGTCATAAGTGAAACCATTCAATATTTTTCTCTTTCTTTCTGGCTTGTTTCACTGAGTATGATCCCCTCTAATTCCATCCATGTCGCTGCAAATTGCATGTGTTTATCTTCTTTCCATGCTGAATAGTATTCCATTGTGTATATGTACCACATCTTCTGGATCCAATCATCTATTTTTGGACATCTGGGTTGCTTCCATACCT
>PVIJ01022972.1:0-15099 GCA_004024925.1 Scalopus aquaticus
CCCACCCCCAGACCCGGGAGTCCAGGCCCCCCAGTCCCGGGAGTCCAGGCCCTCAGCTTCCTATCTCGGATCCAAGACAAAGGCTCCTGGCGCCACCTAGCGGCAAGACGCAGCGGCCCCTCCCAGCAGGACACCACGCGCCCCTGTGGTGGACGCCGCGCAGGACACCTGGACACCAAACATCCTTCCCTGCTGCAAGGAGGCCTCCGCGGGGAGCCGGGGACCCTCTCACACTCCTGCTCTGAGGTTTCTGGCACGTGCCCATTCTCGGTGCCTCTGTCTCCCCATCTGTAAAGGGGACCCCAGGAGCGTGTATGGGCTCTGTGTTTGTTTCCTGGTGCTGCCGTAGCCGCAGAGGGGTCTTCTCGGCAGTGCAGCCCCTCCCAGTCAGGGGGCCGGCGACACCGGCTCCTCCTGAGGCCCGGGCCTGAGAACCCCTCCCAGACCTCTCTCTCCAGCTGGCAGACGGTGGTCCCCTCCCTGTTGGCCTCATACCCGCTTCCCTCCAAGAGGGTCTGTCTCTGTGTCCAAGTTCCCCCTTGCTGTGGGGTCCCTGGTTTTACTGGGCTTGGGGGTCCCTCTGATCTAATTATGTCTGCCAAAATCCAATTTCCAAATAAGGTCACACTCTGAAGTGCTAGGAGTTAGGGTATCAATATATGAATTTTAGGGGCCTCCCCGGTGGCGCAGCAGTTGAGCGCTGCGCTGTGGAGCTGTCGGAAGCGGCGACGCGAGTTCGACGCCCGGCCGGGGACAATCCCACATGGTGCGGCAGACCTCTCCTGCCTCGCCCGCTGCTCCCCTCAGCAGTGTATTTCTGATCTGCCTGTTCTGCTCCCCGCTCTGTCTCTGGTGAACCCTCTCGCCGCCCCACGCCTCTGGCCTGCACCCCAGCTTGTATGTATAAATAAAATAAAATCTTTAAAAAAATATATATGAATTTTAGGGGCACACCCTAGAACCCAGAACAGAGTCCCCCTGTGGTCCCTGAGACTTCAGCCAAGTACATTCCTTTGTCCCCACCTACTTTTCAACCAGTGCTTTGAAATTGTTTTTTATTTTTTAAGATTTATTTTTTATTTTTATACATACAAGCTGGGGTGCAGGCCAGAGGCGTGGGGCGGCGAGAGGGTTCACCAGAGACAGAGTGGGGAGCAGAACAGGCAGATCAGAAGTACACTGCTGAGGGGAGCAGCGGGTGAGGCAGGAGAGGTCTGCCGCACCATGTGGGATTCTCCCCGGCTGGGCGTCGAACTCGCGTCGCCGCCGCCGACAGCTCCACAGCGCAGCACTCAACCGCTGCGCCACGGGGGGGGGGGGGGGGGAGAGGCCCAGTACTTTGAAATTCTTTGCTCTCCACCCAGCCCCGAATCCTCCTCCTAAGGAGGGAGGGCGATTTGAGACCATCTCCTACCTTCTTGCCAGTCAGCTCCCAATAAGGCTGATTTCTCTTCTTAAAACCCGATGTCACTTTCCGTTCCCGTGGGCAGGGAATCCCCGTTGCTGGTTAACAGAGAGGGGAGCGAAATGGGCCGAAGGATGGAGGCAGGATGGAGGGGAGGAGGGAGAGAGAGAGCGAGACCACGAAAACATTTCCAGCAGACACTAAAAGGTAAAGACTCAGGGCAACAGCAAGAAAACAGGGAAATATTTTTGAAACCGGGGCATGGAGGCCTCTTCCTAACCATATCTCCTGGCACACAGATCTTCAGGCAAAAAACTGTTCAGGATTTCATTGTATCAAGACTAATTTGTTTGTTAAAGGAAGGCCAGCATGGACTGAGCTGACAGCAGATGGCAGAATGAAAGAAAAGAGTGATTCTACCCGGCAGGGTGCATCTCCTGCGGTCCTCGAGGAGTCGAGGCGCAGCCTGCAGGAAGATGGCGGGCGTTGCGAAGAAGCAACGCCCAGAGGACAAACCCAAGGAGCTAAAGCGCCACATAAAATCACCAGACGGCGGTAAGCGCATGTCCTTCCCCAGCTGGCAGGCGGCCGGAGAGGAGGGCAGAGCAGGCAGGGAAAGGGCGCAGGTGTGTGAGAACCTCCCAGATGCACCGGACGCCACAGTTGTGGACCCAACCTGCAGACCCGTGAGTGGGGCCCCGACCCCCCCCCCAGACCCGGGGCTCCAGACCCCGGGGTCCAGGCCCTGCGCCCCTCCTACCTCAGTCCGGGAGTCCAGGTCCCCAGCCCCAGCCCTCACGCCCGGGAGCAAACAGCCTAGAGACGAGGCGCTCTGGCGCCACCTGGGGGCGAGAACCTGCAGGACGAGAAGAAAAGAGGCAGGTTTTGGGTTTGGGGTCCTCATCCGGCCTGGCAGCTCAAGAATAAACCAACCCCTGAAAGCTGACCACAGATCTGCAGCCTTGAGGGGGTAGAGGGGAGAGTGGGGCGCGGGAGGGGGTGGGGGAAAGCACGACGAACTCTGGTGGAGGACCTGGGGGGGCTGAAGGGTCTCCATCTGGGGGGAGAATCCTATACTGTCCAAGCACTAACAGGACGTAAAACAACGGTACTCCAATAAAAAATAAAATAAGACACGGCAGAGTGACTTTTAAAAAAGGAAGTCTGCTGGATCGTGTGGTCAACTAGGTGAGTTCCCGAAGAACGCTCTCTGAGGCATCTTGGGTGCCCCTAAATCAGCTCGGCAAGCCAGTGTCACCGCTAATAAATAAATACACACACATAGATACATAATTTTTAAAAAAATTTTTTTAAAGAGGGTGTCAGTGATACTTTTTTTTTAAGATTTATTTATTTATACATACAAGCTGGGGTACAGGCCAGAGGCGTGGGGCGGCGAGAGGGTTCACCAGAGACAGAGCGGGGAGCAGAACAGGCAGATCAGAAGTACACTGCTGAGGGGAGCAGTGGACGAGGCAGGAGAGGTCTGCCGCACCATGTGGGACTCTCCCTGGCTGGGCATCGAACTCGTATCGCACAGCTCCACAGCGCAGCGCTCAACCGCTGCGCCACCAGGGAGGCCCACATAGATAACATAATTTTTTAAAGATTGATTTATTTATGCATGTAAGAGCTGGGGTGCAGCCCAGAGGTGTGTGTGTGTGTGTGTGTGTGTGTGTGTGTGTGTGTGTGTGTGTGTGAGAGGATTCCCCAGAGACAGAGAGGGAAGCAGAACTTGTCTGTAACTGAAGTACACTGCTGCGGGGAGCAGCGGGGGGACAGGAGAGGTCTGCCGTGCCCTGTGGGAAGCTCCCTGGCCAGGGATAGAGCTGGTGCTGCAGTGCCTCTGGATAGCTTCATAGTGCTGAGACTTAACCCCTTGAGCCATCAGGGAGGCTCCATTTTATTTTATTTTATTTTATTTTTTTTTAAGAATTTTATTTATGTATACAAGCTGAGGTGCAGGCCAGAGGCAAGGGGCGGTGAGAGGGTTCACCAGAGACAGAGCGGGGAGCAGAACAGGCAGATCAGAAATACACTGCTGAGGGGAGCAGCGGGCGAGGCAGGAGAGGTCTGCCGTACCATGTGGGATTCTCCCTGGCTGGGCGTCGAACACGGGGCCAACAGCTCTACAGCGCAGCGCTCAACCGCTGCGCCACCGGGGAGGCCCTTTATTTTATTTTTTTAAGGAAGTAAAGCCTAGGAGGACAACAGGCTCCGCGGAGATTCCGCGGGCTCGCCCCTGTCACTTGGGTCTCCCTTTCCTCATGTCGAAAGGGCGTCTTGCTCAGGGGTCTCAGAGAAACGCCACACCGGAGGGAGGGACGAGAGACCCAGCCTCAAGCCCCAGATCTGCGGCGAGCGGGGTGTCATCCGAGAAGCCGCTGGCCTGGGATCCGGAGCCAGGGCACCGGGTCGAGAACCCCGGCCCTGGATGACCCGCGCTGGAGAAGAGCCGGCTGGGCACGCAGGCCTGTGCCTCAGCGCAGCCTCCGAGACGGAACCCGCTCGCACCCCCACTCTGCCGAGTAGGGGCGACAGAGGCGCGCAGACGCCACGTGACCTGCTCCAGAAACCGCGGTGGGAGCGGGATTCGAACCCGCGCGTGGCTCCGGAGCCCGCGGCCACACTCACCCTCTATGTTAACCGGACTTTCAAGCAGCTGCCTCGTTTCTGATTTACACCCCTATTCCAGGCCAGTGACCCCGCCCAAGCCCCCTGCCAGCACCGCTACCCCATTCCCCTCCCAACCCACCCTAAGTCTCCGTCCCAGGTCAGCGCTGCGCCCTAACTCCTGGGAAGGTGAGACTTCGCACCGGAGAGCTGACAAGATGCCCAGGACCCTTCTGCTGCAACGGAGCCCCCTCTGCCCCACCCCCACGCCCCTCCTCCTCCCCGGTCTTGGCTGACCTTGAACGACTGGGGCCCCGCCCGCCTTCTCCCTGCGCGGGCAAAAAGGGGTGGAGCTAACGGCCATTGTTGACTGTGTGTTCTTATCTCCGCCGGGGCATTTACTCCTAAGTCACTCGTTGCAAAATTTTATAAGGGCGTCCTCCAATTTTCCGGTTTTAAGGAGGAGAATCTGAAGCCCAGGCAAAGGAGACACTCACCAGGCCCTCCCGAGTGAGCCGGTGGGGGCGCGGGGTCAGCCTAGGGAGCCCCCCTCGTGCCCCCAGACACCACCCTACTCTAGACAGTCCGCGGGCTAAGTCAGGCCTGCGGGCCAAGTCCCTGGAGGGGGGTTCCTGAGGCTGAGCGCTGGGACCTTGTCTTCGGGTGCTGGGGTGGCCTGGGAAGGGCCGTGTGTGGAGGGGGAAGAGGAGTCGGGGACAGCCCTGAGTGTGGAGAGACCCTCTGGGCCACCCAGGGGCGGGCAGGGAGGGACAGGCTAGAGGGTGGGCCCCTAGGGAGCAAGCTGGGGCAGAGTCAGGGGGCAGAGAAGAGGCCTGAGCTGCAGCCAGGCCCAGGGAAAGGGCAGGGGATGGGCAAAGGGAGGCGGGGCGGGGCTAGGGCTGCAGGGGTGAGGGCTGCAGACCAGGTGGGCTGTACCTGAGACAGGAAACAAAGGAGGGGTCTGGGGAAGATAGGAAAGAATTAAGACCCCAGAGAGGAGCCTAGAGACACACTGGGGGGCTGCCCCTCCCCCCCAGCAAGTTGCAGGAGTGGCTGGAGCTCAAGGTCAGGAGGAGGTTGAGGGCTGTGGATTGAGCCACCTAAGTGGGTGAAAGGCCCGGGGTCCCAGGAGAAGAAGGGTGAGCTGAGGTGGAGGTGAAGGGAATCTGAAGAGATGCCCAGGGGACTAAGGCCAGAGGGGGTGGAGGAGGGGGACACAAGCGTCCAGCAGGGCGGGGCTGTGGGGCAACTCCAGGTGAGGCTGCACTGGAGCCGTCCTTGGGGTCCCCATCTGTGTCCTGGGGAGTCTCACGTGCTTCCTGGGGGAGGCGTGAGGCAGCAAGACTGGCAGCAAGTCTGCTGCCGGGAAACCCCACGGACATCACCCCAGGGGCCCACCCAGCCCACCAGGGCTCCCCAGGCCAAGCACTGGACTCCTCTGGTGCCTGTGCGCTCTCTGCCTGACACCCCTCTCTGGGCCTCCATCCTAGGGAGGAGCTGCAATCGCCACCTCCCAGGGCTGCGTCTGTCTGCCCCTCAAGGTGCCGGCAGACTGTGCCATCCTGCCCGGGTGTGTGCAGGGCACACCACCCAGGCTGGTGTAATTACACTCTGTAACACCAGCACAGTGAAGAAATGGCCCAGTGACGCATTTCTCCACACGTACCCCTGTCATTAAGTGACACATGTAAATGGAGCAATACAAAAAGAGCACGTAGCACGGCCAGTGTGGTCTGCAGCCAGCACTCCATAAACAGGGGCTGTGGCCAGAATCTGTGGGTCCACCGCCAGGCGCAAAGACGTTGAGCGTCCATTTGTGGCAGGATAAAGAGACAAAGGGTTTCTAGAACAGCTTCCAGACAGGGAATCCAGAATGTCTGAAAGTCTGAGGGTTGGCAGCATCTGAAGATCCTGTGTTCTAGAATGTCTGCGGGTCCATGGGTCCCAAGCTATGTTGGCTTTTCCGATGTCTAAGGACCTAGACATCCAGAATGTCTTTGTCCTGGGATTCTAGGACCTAATGATCAGTAGCCTGGAGACTTCAAGGGCCTATGGTTTTGGAATGACTGAGACCCCAGGGTCTAGAATGACTCAGAGTCTGTGGTTCTAGAAAGTCTGAAAGGCACCTAGGGACCCGGACGCCATTGTTCCTCCGTGGTATCTGCGGAGAATCAAGAGTCGGGGAACACGGTGTGTGGTCACTGGTTTCCTGAAGGGCCAGCCTTGGTCAGGCAGCCGCTTTCCATAAAGGTGATGGCTGTCCAGACAAGGAAAGGGACCGTGCTTCCAGCAGACCCCAACCTCCACTGGGTCACATGGGGTCATTCCTTCCTGCCCTGTGTCTCCTCGTTAATTAAACAAGTCAGGACAGACTCTAGACAATTGCCCTCTACGGTTCTCATAGAATTCCCAAAGCCTTGAGTCATCTCAAAGATGATCTCCAGCTTCCAGAAAACAGAATACAGATTTCAAGCCTCAGAATGAAGAACCAAGACTGCAAGAACCAGGTGAAGACTCCAGTCTCCCAATCACTGAATTCATACCTACAGTCGAGATTCTAGAAATCTGAGAATCATGAAAGCCAGGCTCGTGTCTTCAGTCCAGTCTCATAAATGCACACTGCAGATCTGAAACTCCAGTCAGTCTGTGAAACCTCAGAGTCTAGACATGTGCGCTAGAACCCAGGCTTCAAAACACAAAGCCCCAAACCTACCATTTGTGCTCCAGAGCCAAGGCTTCACATAGCGGGCATAAAGGCTTCCAACCTCATGTCTTAGAGTCCAAACATCTGGCTCTAGACTCCTAGTTTGGACTTCAGATGCAGAGGTGCATAAGTCTAGATCGAGAGCTACAACCCAAGTCTGAGACCTGTCTGTCACTCAAGGCCAGGATCCGGGTTCCAGAACTCAAGACGCCAAAATCTACACTGTGAACTTCAGGCCATAGACACTCAACTCTAGACCTCCAAACTCAGAATCCAGAACTGGTTAGGCAGAATTGGGCATCCAGAACCTAAGATCCAGGCCCAGGGTTCTGGATACAGAACGAGGATCAGATCCAAGATCCAGAATCGGAGATGGAGAGTTAGTGACCCACCATCCGGAATCTAAAATTGTGGACCCAGAACCAGATATCCAGGTCCAGGTCCAGAATTCATTCTCCAGAATTGAGAACCTTGGCTCTAGAATCCTGTTTCTATCCAAGTTCTATGTTACAGCACCAGACTCTCAGCTCTGATTTTCTACTCTTGCTCTCCCCTCCTCCTCGCTGAGGAACTGCCCCCGGTAGGGAATTCCCCCTTGGAGACTCAGACAAAAACTTCACCCTAATAAATGCCCATTATACATTGTCCTCCACCCCACCAGCCACCCAGGCGTCCAGCCTGTAAACCCAAGTCTCAACCACTTCTCACCCCACCCTCACCCGTACCCCAGACCTGGGTGGGGCTGGGAGCTTATAAGTTCAGGCATCCGGGCGCCTGCTCCCCTTCGTCTGGCATCCAAGCCGTCCCAGATGCTGCTGGAGGATCTGGAGGGGGTGAGAGGTCTGAGGCAGGGGTGGGGTGGCTGGAGGAGACGGGTCTGCAGCCTTGGCCACAGGGAGACGTGGGATTCCCTGGTTTCAGAGCCAGCTGTGAGGCAAGTGAGTGCCAAGGGCACCCGCATGGTTCACGTGTCTCTAACTGACATCCGATTTGAACCTGAACCAAGAAAATGCAGATGCAAGAAGGAGCTGGCGAGGGGTGCGTGGGGAGGGGAGCAAGGCGCCAGGAGCCAGTCCCCGACCCGACCGCTGTCCCGGAGCCGAGCGCTCGGCGTTATCGAGGTTCACATCAGCTCAGCGGCCGCCTCTCCCGCCGGCCCTGTGCAGGGACCGTGCTGGGCAGTGCTGGGGGCACCGGAGGACCCCACCTGGGGGTCTGTGCTCTGGTGGAGCAGAACGGGCGTCGGGGGCCCCCTGGAGAGGTGGGGGCTGAGCTTCAGAGGGCAGATATAAACTGGGGCGATCAGGAAAGAGCCTTGGAATTTTCCCCGGGGCTTGCTGGGGCCCTCCATGGACACGACACCAGCAGCGTGTGCTGGGGACAAGGGGCAGCCAGGCCAGGGCGCCCTCTGGGGGCTCGCTCTGGGGGGGGAGGGGCCAGACCCCCAGTGGGGAATGTCAGAAAAGTTCTGGAAATGTCAAGGGCCTTGAAGGGAACGGCATCCCCGGGAGAAGGGCCAGCGCGAGCAGAGGCTCGGGGCAGGAGGTCGCAGGAGGGAACCGGAGGACTTGGCCGTGGGGAGGCTCGGACGGGCCGGCCGGAAGGGCAGAAGCAGGTCGCAGCCTTGCACGGGAGGCCAGGGCGGCACCTCAACCTCAGCGGGTGCTCGGCCGTGAGAGGGAGGGAATGGGGCCCCCTGGGGTAGAGAAAGCCCCTGTGGGGCCAACTGGGGTGGGGAGAACCCCAGAACTCAGACAAGAGGGGCCCCAGGGAACCTGAGCCAGTGCGGCGGGCGGAGGCAGATCCATGGCCGAGGGTTGGGTTTGGACAGGCCCTGGAGGGCCCGGCCCACCCTTCAGTCATGGGGACGGGGAGGAAGGGGGTGCGGAGGAGACGAGGCTGGTGAAAGTGGGATTCCTGGGAGGCAGGTGGGCTGCTGCGACCCGGGACCCAGGCAGGCAGGAGGCCCCGGTCTCACGGCGTCTCTCCTGCCCAGACATCGTCAGAGCCCTGGTCCCTCCACGATGTGGCTTCTCCTCACCTTCTCCCTCTTGCTGACGGCTGCAGGTGAGCCGGGCCCAGGGCCAGACCGGAAAGAAGGAGGGAGGTGCCCCCAGCCCACCCGGGCCTGCCTTCAGCCAGACCCTCCCTCACCCGCAGGCCACTGCTGACCCCTGTCCCCACCCGGCCGCTGTTGACACCCCTAAGTGCAGCCCCCTCCCCAAGAACCGTCAGGGGTCTGCTCAGGTGTCCCCCAGGCCACTTGGGGTCTCTGGCTAACGTGGCCCTGGCTTGACACAGAGTAGAGTCTGGACTTGGGGCCGGCCCCTGCCTGCTGTGTGACCTCGAGGAAACGCCCCTGCCTCTCTGGGCCTCCTCTGCCGGTCAGCGCCCAGCCGGCCGCGGGGCTGGCTCGCGTGGTCGCTGGTCAGCACCTCGTGGCCTGGGCGCCCGCCTGTGTCACAGGGCCACGAAGTCCCCCACGGGGTGGTGTGGGGTCAGCGTGGTCCAGGAGCGGGCCTGGCGGTGCCGGTGCAGGTAAAGCCCGGTAAGGTGCACCAGCACGGCCGAGCGCCCAGCATATGCCCGGTGCCGGACCCGGCATGGGAACACTCGCCCAGAGCTCCAGCCGGCTCCCCGGCCCCTCTGATGGGGTGCTGGAGCGGGGCGGCCGCGAGGTCAAAGTGAACCCCTCAGCCTCCACCCATGGAGAAGCGAATATTGTGGCCTGTCTGGAGGGCTGAGCGTGGATGTTCATTAACTGCCCCCACGGCCCACACCGCTGGGAGTCCCTCGGACGCCCTCCGTCCCCGCTGCCAGCCTCCCCTGGGGCTCTCCCTGTGCCCGCACCGCCTCCCTGCCGGCTGCACCCAGCCGGGCACCCGGCCTCCGTCGGCTTGGGCCGGTCAGGGCAGCCTCGGCGCCCTCTGTTCGCGGACGCTCTCTGTCCTTCTCCACGGGATGACGCCATGTTTCCTTATCGAAGCCTGACCCACCACATCCGCGTTCCCCCAGCCCGCCCTGGCCCCCCACCAGGGCCTGCGCCCAGTCCGGGGCTGCCAGGCAGGGCGTGAGCACTCGGTCTGCAGAGCAGATCCTGTCCCAAGCGGCCAGCGGGGCCCCAGGGGAAACAGTCCGTGGCCAGCGCCGTGTGACCCTGAAAAGCCCCAGTGTGTCCTTGTGTGGGGGGCAGTTGTGTGTCTGGGGGGTATGTCTGCAAGACCCAGTGTTCCCACGTCCTGTCCGCATGGGTGAGGAGCCCCCTGGACTGACCTTGGGCAGCAAGGAGCTGGCTTGGGGGCTGGCCCAGAGGGGGGTTAACACGCCCTGCCCTGACCACCTGGCTCTCCTGCTACGTCTTTGACCTTGAACACCCGGCCCCGGGCCCAGCGCTGCCTCAGGTGTGACCTAGCGGGTGCCTGCCCTCCAGGTGTGGCCATAGCTTAGACTCTCCCCAGAGCAGCTTGGGGGCAAGGCCCCGTCTGACCTTGACTTTTTATCAGCGTCTGCAAATTGGTCTGGATTCCTTGGGCTATATTTGCTCTCACAGCCTGGACATCCACACATATCACGTATTTCTCCATGAATAAATTATGTGCCCTATGTGTATAATAACTAATATTGATCAAGCAGTTAGAGGGTGCCAGCTATCACACACACACACACACACACACGCACACATTCCATTTAATTCCCACAACTGCCCCATTTTACAGACATGCAAACTGAGGCCCAAGGGAGTCAAACGATTGGCCCCAAGCCCCCAGGTAGCCTGTCTACACCAGGGGATCGCAGCCTCCCTCGGGGCCAGCCGCTACACTATACGCGGCGTGCAGACGGCTCCCCAACGGAGACCCCACCTTGGACATCAGACCCTGTGCATGTCTGGACCCCCCTGGAGACTGGACAGTCAGTTCTGGGCTGTGTCCAAATCTCTGTCTGTGTGTGTGGCTCACACCCAGGGGCCCGCGAGATCCCCCATGTGTGGATCCTGGGGCTACCAAGTGGGTGCCGAGCGAGCGAATTGCAACCTGCAGTGCTGCCCATGCCAGAACCTATATTCGGAGGCGCGTCTGTGCCCCTGATCTTGTGTGGACACATCTGTGTCCTTGGAGGACACGCTGCGCTTTTGGCTGCAGCGTCCAGGTGCTGGAGCCAAGTGTGTGTCTCAGGCTCTCGATGTCTCTGGCAGGTCGGTGACCTTGAGTAGCTGCTTCCAAGGACCCATCTGCCTGGCGCGTGCCCACAGCTGCAGCCTGTTCCTCCCTTCTGGTCTTTTCTGCTGCCTTTTTCTCCCAGGGCCCTGGAGCCACTGACTGGGGCTGGGGACAAGGGCCGGCTCCCACAAGCATGCCTCATGGAAGTCAGGGAGGGGCGTCCTTAAAAATCAACAGCAGGGGGCTTCCTTGCCCCTCCCTGGCCTGGTTCCACCGCCTGGGGGTGTCCCACTTCATTTCTGTTCCTTTTCTCTCTAATAAACTTTTTTCTTTCTCTAAACAAACAAACAAACAAAAAATCAACAGCAGGAAGTCTACACTTAAAAAAATAACTTTGCTAAAAAAAAGCCAAAATAATAATAATAAATATGACGTAACCAAGCAATGTTACTGCTATAAAAAAAAATCTTCATTTTAAAGGGAAAAAATCTGAACCAAACAGTGACATCCTCACACGCTGGGGGAAGGCAGGGTCCCAGGGCCCTGTCCTCAGGAGCCCCCTCTCCCTCTCAGCGGCCCAGAGCGACGGCGACAAGTTGATGCGCGGGGAGGAATGTGAGCCCCACTCCCAGCCGTGGCAGGTGGCCCTCTTCGAGCGCGGACGCTTCAACTGCGGGGCCTCCCTCATCTCCCCGCGCTGGGTGCTGTCCGCCGCGCACTGCCAGACCCGGTAGGGAGGCCGGGCGAGGGGCGCCGCGGGGTGCGCGCGGGACCCGGGGGCCTGAGAGGCGGAGGGGCCTTGCGGGGCAGGGCTGTGGGGTGCGCGGGTGAGGCCCCCGTGCGTGCGGGACTTGATTGTGCGGTCTCACAGGCGCGAGTGGAAGGGCTTCAGGCCTCGGGGAGAGGGTGACGGGATACCCAGATTCTCAAAGGGTAGGGCCACCGCGGCCCTTTGATCCATTTCTCTCTCCCCCCCCACCCCCGCGGGCAACGCCGCGCATGCGCAGCTTCATGAGCGTGCGCCTGGGCGAGCACAACCTGCGCAAGTACGACGGCCCCGAGCAGCTGCGGGCCGTGTCCCGCGTCATCCCACACCCCAACTACAAGCCCCGCAGCCACAACAACGACTTGATGTTGCTGCAGCTGAGCCGGGAGGCGCGCCTCTCCCCGCAAGTGCGCCCCGTAGCGCTGCCCACGAAATGCCCCCGCCCCGGAGAGACCTGCGTGGTGTCTGGCTGGGGCCTGGTGTCCAATAACAGGCCCGGAGCCTCCGGAAGCCCGGGGTCGCAAGGTGCGTGAAGGGCCCCCGGAGCCCTCCGCAGCGGGCAGCGGGCGGCGGGCGGAGGGACCTGGAAGGCGCAGCCCCTCCAAGCCCGCTGTCCCCCGCAGTGAGCCTCCCCGACACGCTGCACTGCGCCAACATCAGCGTGATCTCCGACGCGTCGTGCAGCAAGGACTACCCCGGGCATCTGATGGACAGCATGGTGTGCGCGGGCGTGAAGGGCGGAGGCACCGACTCCTGCGAGGTCAGCGCCAGCCGCCCCGGGCAGGCTGGTACCGGGGCGGGGCCGGGCGGAGGGGCTGTGGCTGCGTGTTGCTTGCTTGGGGCCAGAGAAGACTAGGGACTGGGAAGGTCAAGGGAGAGCAGTGGCGATGAGGTAAGGCTGGAGTTAGGGCCAGAGGGGCGGGGAGAGAGTCCGACTGTTTGGGGAAAGGCAGTCTGGGGGGTGCTGGGGGGTGACATGGGGTGGGATTGAGGCTAGGATGGGTCAGGGCTGGTTGGATATCGGATAGGAAATATGGTGGGTGTGAATTGGGGGTGGGAGTGGATGTTTCTCAGAAGACCAGACAACTTGGCTTAATATGGTGTTGGGAGTGGGGAGGGTATGGGGCAAAATGGGGTGGGGTTAGGTAGGGGTGGCACAAGGGTGGGTCAGACACATGAGGTGAGTTGTGTTGACTTGTGGTGGATGCATTTGGGTCACACTGGGTTGTGCTGACTTGGTCAGTTTTTGATTGAGGTTGTGATCGGTGAAGAGGTGGTAGAGGCACAAGATCCAGAAGGTTCTCTCATGCTCCCCCTCTCTCCGCAGGGTGACTCCGGAGGACCCCTGGTCTGTGGGGGCATCCTGCAGGGCATTGTGTCCTGGGGTGACGTCCCCTGTGACACGACCACTAAGCCAGGTGTCTACACTAAAGTCTGCCACTACTTGGAGTGGATCAAGGAAACCATGAGGAAGAACTGACTGTCCCTCCTATAACCTGTGTCTGACGGAGCAGAACCCCCGCCGTGGCCCCCCCTCATCACCTCCCAGGCAGAATTGCCCCACCCAAAGCCCAGATGCTGGCCAAGGACTTGTCCTGTATGAGGCCAGACGTGGTGCTCAAGGTCACCTGTTCACCCCGAGATAACAGAGCGCGCTGATGCAGATTTCTCTGTAGGAGTTTCTGTGGGTTTTTTCTGGGGATGACATGGAAGTCAGAGACTGGACACCATCCCTTTGACCACTGTCCTGGCCCCTAGGTGAGCAGAAATGGCATGAGGTCAGGCTCTGTTCATCCAACACATAAAGCCATCAGTGTGCTCTTAAGCCTGAGACCCGATCTTGCTTAGCCTTGGTGTCCCATCTGTGAACCGCTGCATCATATCGCCTTTGTCACAGTGTGGGTGAGAGGATTACATGATGTAATTCCGATGTCCTCATTGGAATAGTGCATGGCACTGGGAAAATACCCTCCAGTACCTCCAGTGAAAGGACCTAGCACACTAGATGACCAAGAACAACTTCACTTTCATCAAGATTTAGTTCTGAGCTTCCTGGCAGCCAGGGTAAAAAGGCAAATACTTTCCTTTCCCTAGACAGGCTCCTGACATACATCAGAGGTCAGGGACACTGTGAGTTCCTTTGACTTAATAGAAGAGACAAGAAAATATGTTGGAAGCCAAGGGGTTTGCCATTGAGGGTATAGTATTCTCACCAGAGATCTGAAAACATGATTTTCAGGGTGACTGCTGAAAAATGAATCTGATTCCTGAAATCCTAATACTTAAGTAGGGGAAGGGTGGCTAGGATTTTGTGGGGAGGATGCTCTTGACCTTGGAGGGACAGTGTGGTCTCGGGACATAGGAGGACATAACATTGAGCACCCAGATCTGGGGAAAAAGAGTGAAGAGAAGATTTAGAGAAGCCCACATTGGGGTGACATTAGATTCTGAAATGCTAGGGAACGTACTCAGGGATACGCCGGAACTTCAAATTCCTGGATATGGGAGGGCTGAAACTGATACCCTGAGATCTCATTATGGAGAATTAGATCCCGAGACCAGAAGTGCAGACCTGGGGGTCTGGCAAGGTCCTAGGTCAGGCAGCGGGAGCTCAGAGGCCACAGGCCTGGCTCGAGTGCCTGGAGAGGGAGCAAGAGCCTAACCACTGGCCTTTGAGGCTCCCCTGGGGTACAGGCATCTGGGTCGGGGTGTCTGGTCAGTGAACCCACCACCTTCTGCTTCTCTCCACCCACCCCACCCACCCTCCCTCCCGGCTCTGTGCCAGGCACAGGCCCGGCCCCCTGGCCCAGGCCCCAGGAAGCTTCCAGCTCCAGCAGGCCTGCAGGACACAGGTGCATGCTCTCCCGCCCTCGGCAGAACATGGGGGTGAGGGGGAGCCCTCCCCCAGCGGCAGGGGCAGGGCCTGGGCAGCGTGGGTGCCAGCTGGCAGGGGAGGGCCCTGGGGGCTGAGGGATTTAAGGCTCCCCAGGGAGGCTCCGGCTCCGAGCTGCATCCGCCCTGGACACCTGCGTCACCATGTGGGTCCTGGTCCTGTGCCTGGCGCTGGCCCTGGAGGGGTCTGGTGAGATTTTGTGGGCTGGGGAGAGGGGACCCCAATTCCCTACTGCCCTCACCTACCCTGAATTCATTCCTCTCCCACCAGCCCCCACACTGGGCACCTGACCTGGGCACCCGACCCTTTCCTGTCTGTCTCTTGCCCCCCGGAACCCTCCCCCACCCGGCTCAGGCACACTCCTCACAGACCTCATTCCCACGCTGACGCCCCGCTCCTTCCAGCAACAACCCCCCCCACCGCCCCTGGCCCCGCTCACAGCCCTGCCCCGTCCACTCTGCAACGGGGAGTGGACCAGCTCTCTCAGGGAATCCCCACCATTTACAAGGTCTCTCTCACTTGTCCCAGGCCCTGGGACCCTGATCCCTCCCCCCTCACATT
>PVIJ01022974.1:0-15093 GCA_004024925.1 Scalopus aquaticus
GATATTTTTCTCTTTCTTTCTGGCTTATTTCACTGAGTATGATCCCCTCTAATTCCATCCATGTCGCTGCAAATTGCATGTGTTTATCTTCTTTCCATGCTGAATAGTATTCCATTATGTATATGTACCACATCTTCTGGATCCAATCATCTATTTTTGGACATCTGGGTTGCTTCCATACCTTTGCTATTGTGAACAGCGCTGCAGTGAACATACGGGTGCATGTATCCTTTTGGATTAGTGTTTTTGTATCCTTTGGGTAAATTCCCAAAAGTGGGATGGCTGGGTCGTATGGAAGCTCCATGTTTAGCAGTCTGAAGAATCGCCATACAGCCTTCCATAGTGGTTGGACCAGTTCACATTCCCACCAGCAGTGTAGAAGAGTTCCTTTTTCTCCACATCCTTTCCAGCATTTGTTATTGCCTGCATTTTTCTGCATTGAGTTCATTTTTCATGCAGAGATGGCAGACTGGGTTCATTCTTTTGCATGTGACTTTCCAGTTTTCCCAGCACTATTTGTTGAACTTTCTTTTTACATTGCATACTCTTGGCTACCTTGTTATGAGCTAACTATCCATGTCAGTGTGGATTTATTTCTGGGCTCTTAATTTAGTTCCGTTGATTTGTGTGTCTATTTTTATCCCAGTACCACCGTGGGGAACACAGACTGAATTAGCCTTGCTTCTAAATTGACTATTGATGCTATGCCAATGTGTTTAACATTTCAACTATTCTTTTTTTGTATTATTTTTTATTGGGTTAAAGCTGGTTTACAGCGTTGTATATGATTTAGAAGTATGGGTTCACACCTCTTCAGATGTGTGGTTCCACACCACCCCCACCCCCAATACACCCATAATTGACAAAAGGCTAAGAGTCATAACCAAGTTTATTTTTGCTGTGTGATTTAATTATGCTTTATCAAAAAGCAATTTTCCTTGTTGGGCTAACAAATGAATCATCGGAAATGTACTTTAGGTGTAACTTATTTTCATTTATTTGTGAAAATGCTATAATAAATTCTGTTGTAATAAGATATTCTATAGAGAGTCTCTCCCTTGACTGCTCAGCTCTGCTGTTACAATGCAAAACAACCATAGGCGATGCACAAATGAATGAACATCACCGTGTTTCAATAAAACTTTATTTATACGTACTGTAATTCTAGTTTCATCTTTTTCATATATCTTGAAATATTGGCTTCACTCACATGTGGGAGTTAAAGTAATAAAGTGTTAGACAAAAGCAAAACAAAATAAACCCTAGAAATCTGACTGTAAAACTGACACTGCAGTGGGAGAGAAGGAGAGTGGAGAGCAAGTGTGGAAAGCAGCACAGTGAACAATGGTAGAGACCTGTGGGTACCTTGGCAGTGGGTATGGTGTAATAACACACCTGAACAGGTGGGAGCCTGTATTTCTGAATTATATACAGTGTTGTAGGCTAATGTTACCTTAATTTTAAAAATTATGAAACAATTTTTATAAAATATTCCTTCTTTTGATTTTTTTCAACATACAAAAATATAAAGACTATTTTTAGCTTACAAGCTTTGTAAAAACAGGCTATAGACTGGGTTTGACTTGCAAACCATAGTTGGTCAAACTTATTTTGGGATTTGGTTTTGAGGTAATATTATTTGTTTACTTTATTCACAAACTCTTTGTAGTAAGTTTTCTGGAATCATGCGATTGAGGAATAGAATACTCTTCGTTTATTGAGATCTTATTAATATATAACATTAGTTTCAGGTATATAACATTATTCCATATATTGAGCTGTGATTACCACAAATAAGTCTTGTTAACATCCATCAGATTATTCTCCTTAAGGAGGCACTAATCATCTCTTAGAGGTGTCATGTACAACAAAATATAATACAAATATGAAAATACAATAAACATACTTCACATCTAAGCTGCATAAGTCAGAGAGTACTGGTGGGTTTGGTACTATCTCAGTATTTCTACTTAAAAAACCCAAGATTATTACATTAACTATAATTGGAGAATTTAGGTCAGCTAAAACATTATTTAAACTTTTCACTTATTTGAGAAAGAAACCTGTGGTCATTCTCAAATCTGGGTAAGGTGTCAACAACAGCCTTTCAGAAATCTGACCCCTCCTAAATTTGAGCTTCTGGATGGACTTTCTAGAAACTGCCCCAGTTTTCATTTCTTATCTGTGTTATTTAGGGCATCAGAGGCAACCCAGGAAGAACAGGACTGGATGGGTCTCCAGGCCCTCGAGGAGCAAAAGGTTCATCAGGCCTGCAGGGAAGCCCAGGAGTTGTAGGCCCAAAGGTACTTGAACGTTTGTTCTCGTGGATGAGGTTGGTGAAATTAATAGTTGTCAATAAAATTTCACTTATTGAAAACACAATGGGAAAAAAGAAAACTATGTGGCTTTGACATCGCTATCTCCAGACCAGCAGCCGACCATGTAAAACATCACCCCTAGGAATGGTGATGTTTTAAAAAAATATTCTTTGACTCATTTTGGTTCTGCTTCCCTCTCTGGCATAAGCTTTTTCTCCAAAACAGAAATTTTATTTGTTCCAGATACACACTTTCTCAGACATACCTCCTGTTCCTCTAAGTCTAAATCTAAATAACCAGTTAATAAATCTGCAAAGAGTAGATTATTTCTTAGAATCAAAATGATGGTAATTAAGTTTTTCATTAACATTTATTGCATGCAGTATTTCCACATGTCAATGGGCTTTCCAAACAAAACTCTTATAAATATCTCACTTTAGGATTGAGTAGAGACAACCTAGAGATTGGTACAACATTTAAAGCCATTTCATAAAAACCTAGGATAAAGTTATGACACCCTTATCTATATTATCTCTTAATCGATTTGCATAGTTTGACTTCTAAAGAATGTTCAAGTTTTCTGACCCAAATTGTTCATAATTTGAGCCTTCTGTTAATGCCTATTCCATCAATATCCCTTTCTACAACAATTCAAGGTAGTTGAGTAGATGCTAAAACTAGAGAAAAAGATCTCTACCACTTCCATAGGAATCGGTAATAAATGAATCCTTATTTGTCAAATGCAAAGGCTATATCTTTGTGTCAAGATACTGAAGGATAATTTGCTAATTTTAATCTTTGGTCAAAGTCCACCTACCATATATTTTTATTAACACATCTCTAAGTTCCACGTAATTCCCACGTTTAAGATACGTGTACAATATTGCAATTCTCATTTCAGACACAAAATTAAAGAAAGACGCTTAGTAAAAAAGTAATGCCAATTAAGTATATATATAAAGTAAACTTTTAGAAGATAAAGGGAGTTTATATCAAAGGACTCTGGGGATACCAGTGATGGGAATTTTTGATGGAAATGAGTAGATAATCATGGCGAAAGCCAGGGTTCACACTCCAGGAGACACTTCTTCTGGTATCAGGTGGCTGAATCATCTCTCTATGATAAGGAAAACACAGCAGAATAATAACAATTCAACCAAAATGCAAGTTCTATTACACACGTACACACCCCCCACCCTCACCATGCTCTCTGTATAGCCCACTAACCTCCTCCTAGTTTTGTAGGTACCCCCTTCCCTCCTCTTTCTACACTTATAGACACAATCTCTGGAATTTCTTTTCCCCACTGCTATACTTCTTGTTCGATATAATCAAATATTACTTAAGTAGAAAGTAGTATTGGCGAGAATAAGCATGCAGAATTTCATAGTACCTGTACTGTGCCTAAAGATGGAGTTGGATTTGGGTTTAAAAACCAACATATCTGTAGATTCTGAAGTTAAAATAACCTTTCTTTTTTGTCTGTAGGGTGAACAAGGGTTACCTGGTCAACCTGGAATTCAAGGAAAAAGAGGTAACAGAGGAGCTCAAGGTGATCAAGGACCATGTGGAGAGCCTGGCCTGAAAGGACAGCCTGTATGTGCCAAAACCAAAATTCACTAAATACTTCTTATAGGACTGGTCCCCCACAGCACAGTAATGCTAACTGGATCCATTTGTGTTGCAGGGGGATCATGGTATTCAAGGTTTGACGGGTTTCCAAGGATTCCCAGGCCCCAAAGTATGTTTACTTATTTCCTGCTAGTCTTTTACCTGTGAAGAAAAGAAAATGTTGAAATACCAATATTTATCTCTGACTTTAGCTTTTTGTTCAGTCTGCAAAATTTCATTTGGTCTCATTATAAATGCATAGTTATATATTCAAGTTTTGAGTATAATAATTTTTAAAACATATAGACTAACATTTAATTTTACATTAAAATTTTTAAGTTTTCTTGTATAAAGTTGAACCTATTTCCGCAGCAAGTGTACTGTATCATTTTTGTTCCTTCTCATCCATTTTCGCAAACATTTTATCACAAAAATTATATGCCATCAGCACAGTTGAAAGAGTGAACTATACTTAGATTTTACCACTAACATTTTCCACTACTTGCTCTATCATGTACCTGTCCATCTATCCAGCTCTCTCTCTTCTCAATCCAGTTTTGGTGTATTTCAAAATAAATTGCAGACCTCCGTTATAATTCCTCCAAAATATTTCAGCATGCACATCATAAACTATCATATTCCAGTTTTTAAGAGCCAACTCTTAAGAGATAATTACAAGACTTTTTCATCTGTAAAATGTTCATATAGAACTAAAGATTTCAGCTCTTTATTTTTATCTCTAGGGCCCTGAAGGAGAGGCTGGCATTATTGGAATATCAGGTCCTAAAGGTCCTATGGGACAGAGAGTAAGTATAAAGTCATTTTGCCTGGCCAGGATTTGTGATTCCTTGCCAGTTGTAGGAGTTAGGATTAAGAAGTCTAAAATTAATACACTCCAAATTAATGACTTACTAAAATGACTTTTAAGGTATGAACTCACTAGAGCCTATGCAGAAGTCCTCAAACTTTTTCAATGAATCATCTGAGCAAAAGACCACCCATACTTCCCAGTTCTTACTTTTAAAAAATCATCAGAATTAATGTGAATACTGGTTAATGTATTTATTAACTCACACCAAGAACAAAAAACAGAAAGTAGGTTTGTAAGTATTAATACAACCAGAGACCACCCCCAGGTACCACCTGGAGGAGGCTTGCTTATATAACCCAAGCTCCTCAGACCACACTTTGAAAAATATTTCCTGATATCTACATTTTCCCAGCTCAGGGGTAGGTATCCCCAGAGAGGGATGAGGAACCTCTTTAAAGAATTGCAAAGTACAAGGACTAAAGAATTCCTTAGCTGTTTAGTAACTGGAATTGCAACTGTACAGAACATTACTAGGATACATAAGCCACCAAAAATTGCTGGTTATTTTATTTGTTTATTTTTGTATGCTGTATACTGTTCCTTGATATTTTTTGGCTTTATTTTTATTAGCTACAGTCCTCTAATTCTTAAAATGACCTATAAAACTGGAAATGAAAAAAAGCACCTAGATAAGATCAAACAATAGCTTGACTATAGTAGTAGCACCTCTGTGACTAACAGTCACTTGTGTAGAGAAAGCAAAGAGAGCAAGTCAGATATAGAAGGAAGAAGCCTAACCTTTGCCACATAAAACCAGTGTCTTTTTCAAAATAGTAACTGAAAAATGAAAAATTTGAAGTCCTATATGCCTTACCTATCTCCGCAGTAAAGTCTTTTCAGGAATACAAAGAGCAGTGTTGTCATGGGAAAAGTTTAAAGACCCTTCTCAACATTTCTTCAGGTGCAAATTTATTAGTTATTTTTATGATTTTTGAAGAATCATGGAAAGTTGGGGTTTTTATAGAACGTTTCCAATTCTTGATAATCCACAGGTGGGTTTTAGATTGCTAGGCTTCTCTATAGTAAATATTGCTTTTAAGTTCTTACATATATTAAGTTCCCTACTAATTAAATCCATTCATTCTAGTTTTATTAAATTCTCAATAATTAAATACTTGCTTGAGATTGTCAAAGGACGTTTGGCCACCTGCCTCGCATCTGTCCTAAGCAGAGTCTTACCAAGTGCTCGGGTTCTGGAGGCCAGGATCTGAGGCTATACAGGTTTCCCTTGCTCTCCAAATCGAGAGAGTAGAGGTCCTATGAAACCTTTCTTAAGTTGAAATGACATAATCAGTTACCATTAAATTATATGGAAAATTTTTGAGCCTTCCCAGACCCAAAAGATAATCTACCAAATCATCCAATATAACACATCAAACCTAGGACAATGCTAACATCCAGTAAGAGCAAGACTGATGTGATACACACCTTTTATCAAGTATTTCCCACAGGAAGGAGCATGATGGTGCCACTCTAGCTGCTTGGGGTTTGCACTGCCTCTGTAACAGCTACAAAACAAACACTGATCTCTATTTTTGCTTTTTTTTAACACCTTTTGTTAAAGTGAAAATCCTCTTCAGATTTCTTTCAGTTAGTGAAAACGGGTACTGATGTAGTCTTTCACAAAAGCCAAATGGCATAAGCAAACTTTTGAAAAGTGGAAGATACCTGTATTGCTTTGCAATTCCAAAAATTTTACCAATTTATCCATAACTCATAAGTACTAATTTTTAAGCACAGATAATCCTTTATTAATTCACTATAGAGATAAGTGAAAAGTTTTGATATTTAGCAAAAGACTATTATGGACCAGGTGCTGGTGTCCATTTTGTGACCCTTGTATCATTTAACCCTAATATAAAAATCTTGTGAGAGATTTTATAATCCCCATTTTTTCAGATGCAGAAACTAAGTCTCTGAAAGGTAATTTAGTCAGTGCTATATATGGTTAGTATATAAGAAAATCAGAATTTGAATCCACATCGGCTTACCAAGTAATATGTTAGAAGGTTGCTTGTTAATTGCATAACAAGAATGTAGAATGATATTAAGTAGACCAGTGTCTGGTTCTTGCTCAATAGTCAAAAAATACATAATGAAAACTATGTTAAATTAATTGAAGTATGAAATATGAATTACTAGTTTCCACTGCAAAGATGTATATGTGTAAGTAACTGGTACCATACATTAAAATCATGGTACCTCACTTTTGGACATATTTATATAAACAGATTAATTTTTTGGCTCTTTTGGTCTACTTTTTCTAGAGGCCATGTGTAATTCTCCATTTTTTAAACTAATTATTATTTCAGACAGTGATATCACAGCCAGGTTTATTAGTTTGAAGTACTGTGACTTTTATTCAGTGATAAACCAGTCTAGAAGATATATTTGATTAGGAAAAATCTAACCTGTTGGATTTAATTGTGGATCTTTGGGAATTGGGTATCATATTTGTAAATTGCTATTTAATCTGGTCTTTTGTTGAAAAATGATTCCATTGGTTTACTTTTAGAGTATTAGAAATTTTCTCTCATTCTAGACCAACTTAATGTTAAAGTTAGCTGCTGGATTGCGTGACATTACCTCCTTTGATAGTTTTTGCTATACCTCAGTAGAAATTGGAAAAAGAGAACGCTTCCTAGATATCTGCAATCATGTGCTCCATGTTAAGTGTAAATCAGAAAGACTGAAATTTGTAGTACATGCTTGGGAAAAATAAACCTGAAACAGCTATTTGTATTCATTATGAAATGATAGGCTTCTTACTTAGTTTGGGAGAAGATGACCAGAGAGCTTATTTAAGGTTATCATCATATCCAAATAACAGCTAACAGTTTCCAACTCATTTTTCATTTTTAATTCTCAATTGTGCCATGAAGTAGGTGCTCTGATTTTATAAAGAAACTGAAGTTTAGTTGGTCACATATGATGCCCTCTGGTTCTCTCCTATACATTTTTTCAAGTCCATGCTGCATGTCACTCAAGTACCTACCCGTTCCTTCAACATCTTTAAAGAAACACATTCAAAATTGTGGTCGTCTTTCTATGTAGTCTTCTTCTATAAAGTGGCTCCATTTGTGACATAATGATACATATGTGAAATGGCATGACTGAAGTTACCACCATATAAAAATTATAACATTAATTTATATCATTTTGTTAGAAATTATATAGATGGAAGGTTCCAGATAAACTATAATAATATGCAGAATTGTGTCACAGACTGCAAGTCAAAATTACTATGCTTTCTACTAATACTATGAGATTTTGTAATAAAAACTGGCATTATGTGGACATGGACTGTTTTACCATTGCATAAGAAATTTTTCTAGAATTATACTGGCAATGAAACTCCCTGTTTTTCTTTTGCCCCAACAGGGAAGCACTGGTCCCCTCGGCAGAGAAGGTATAATAGGCCCAACAGGTAGAACTGTAAGTTTGTCGTAATTCAGGTCTTCTTTTTTCTTTTTTATATTCTTCCCTCTCCCCAACCCCTTTAATCCTATTTCTAGCTAATCCACAAAGAAATTGCCCTGGTAATTTGAGATGCAGGGGGCAAGAATAGATGTATATTTTCTTCTGGAAGTTGATTCCTGAAAACTTAGAGATCGTGTGTGTGAGAAGAAAGGTATATACAGTGATGTAGGCACTTAAAACTGGAATTGAGAAAGGAAAATAGAACTGGAACAGGGGAGGAGAGATTGAGAATCACATGTACGAGATGATCACAATAACAAAGAATAGTTTTCTGAAAAGAGAAAGTGTCACACAAGGAGTTCAGATAGTTGAGATATGAGTCTTTGAAGTGCCACTTTACAGGAAAGAAAGAACTAGTTGGTGGTGATAGCAGGGAAAACAGAAGAATACAAGGTGACAATAGATGACTTCCAAGAAGGATTGGTCAAAGTGATCTGTCTGAGACTATGTTGCAGTAGAACTTAGAGTACACATTGCAATGAAGAAGAGAGTAAATAAAATATTTAATAATAATTATTCACAAATGCTTTCAGAAAAATTCTGGGGGGAAACATTTCCATATAAAGCATGAAGAAACAGGTGAGGTTGACAGTTACTCAAGATGATTCTAAAGTAGGGAGTTGCACAGCTGATGTTCTCACATCGTGGCCTCTTTCTTATTCAGGCCAGACCATTTCATGCATCATCATGGAACGCTTGAGAATTTATTGTATCATGCCTGAGAGGAGAAATCAAACATTATACAAAAATGAACAATAATGTAAAAATAATAAATGATAAAAAGAGAATTAGCTGTATCTACTTTGGCTCACTTGCAATTGTTTTATGATGTATTAAGTGGGTAAAATCTGATGTACTGAAGAGTATATAATAGGATATCAGTATTCTGAAACCTGACTAATCACCCCAAACATATATGTGTGGTGTGTGTCAACATTTGATTAGAAAAATGTATACAGAAATTATATACCAGATCATTTATATTGGGTTAGCAGTGAGGGAGGAGATTAAAAAAAGTTTTGTAAAAAAATAGCTTAAAATAAGTCTTTTTAAGTTAATATCCAAGTTTAAAATGGGTGAAAGACAAGATAGGAAATGTAAAAATGGTAATATAGTCAATGGTGAGTTTATATTTTTAGCTTGTAAAATTAACAAAGAGTGATAGTACATGACATGTAGCAAAAGAAGTATACACTCCCATAGATTTTAGGTATGTGTATATGATTTTAAACTTCCTGGAGGACAATAGTTATCAAAAATTTAGAGTCCAAGGGTATTTATCACTGTGTTATGAATAGTGTTTATAATAGCAGACTGTACATTCTCTTCAAGTGCACATGAAACATTCTCTGAAATCATATTTTGGGCCACAAAACAAATTTTAAAAGAACTGCAATCATATAAGGTATGTTCTCTGGTCATCATGGAATTAAACTAAAAATCAAAAACCTAGAAAGATAATAATGAAATGTTCAAACACTTGAAAATTAAACCACACACTTCTAAATAATACATGGATCAAAGTGGAAGTCTCAAGGATAGAAAATATTTTGAACTGAATGAAAAACATACAGTATATATCAAAATTTGTGGAATATAGCTAAGAAGGAAAAATAAAAAGGAAAAAAAAGGAAGAACCCACCTTAGAAACAAGGTTTTCAGACACTGAGGGAAATAATTATTAAAAGAATGTTAACCTGATTCTAAATTGTTTTACATTTAATTTTCAGATCAACTGTTTGACTTAGTGGAATGAATAGTTTGTTTTCCCTGTCTCACTTTACAAAATAGTGTGATGAATCAATAGATTTCGTTTGCTTTACTTAGGAAAAGAAAACTAAAATTGATGTGAATTCACTAAACAAATCTTGCTGGACAGAAAAAACATAAATATAAATTATCAAGTTTCTTTATATAGCTCAACTACATTTTATAAATATCAGTAATTTTGGACAAACTTTTTTTTTTTCTTTTAGGGTCCAAGAGGTGAAAGGGGCTTCAGAGGTGAAACTGTAAGTGTAACTAAATTTGTGGTTAAAGTATCACTTGTCATTAGGCTATAAGCTCCATGAAAATAAGGACCATGTTTGATTTATTCATTATTATGTCTCTGATACTTGTGGAATGAAAATAAAATTACAGTTTTTAAATAGTCAAACCAATTCTCATAGCATATCACAGTGAAACTTGATAAGTCCTAAGCATTTTTAAGAACCTGCCAGTCACACTCTTCCCAGATTGCTGTGTGAAATGAAATATTTGTCTTGTAAGACATAAGGAGAGGAGGTGTAGGTTCCAGAACAACACAAGTGCCAGTTCAGTTCCAGTATATAACCCTAAGTACAGTCAGCATGGGAGAGGACTGCAAAGCAGGAACAATCATTAGTTGTGTATTTCAGGCAGTCAGAAACAACTTTGCAAGGATGGACGAAGTGTACACAGCACTTTCTGGACCTAAATGGATTATTCTGACACTGTTTCCCACATTTCTGATGCCAGTTCTTCTGAGTTAAAGAATATATTTTATAAGGGCATCACTTTCCCAGCAAATCTTGCTGAATTTATTAAAGCAGCAGCCATGAACTGGTAAGGCATGTAGTAAAATGAGGAGTGGAAACTAATCACAGAAGGCACATAAAAAAAAAACTTAAAGATAGCAGTAAAGTCTTGTTTGAAAAGTAATGGGATTACATGATGATACTGAAATTTCTGCTTTCACCATAGGGTATGCTTGGTCTCAAAATAAGTAAATTGCAATTACATTAATTAGCTGATGAAGGGAAAGTATGTGATTTCAGATTGCCTATGAATCCAAAAGGAATTCTACATTTATGTCGAGTGAATCACTTTTATAGTGTGTTAGCAAGAGGAATTTAAAAAGTACCAATAAATGTTTTGTTGGAATAATATTATGTTTCTCTTGGCTCTATTCTGTGTGCTTGTTTTATTGGGGTTATCCTGCCCTGTCTTGTTTGGTTTAGAAGTATTTTGTTTGATCATATTTGTGATGATCTAACTTGTTCTGGGTAGGCTGACATGAACTCAGCAAAATCAGCAGTTAGAAATAATTTCCCCATTTCAATTCCTCCTTCAAAGTCAAAAATAGGATATATATTTTATACTGAACCATTAGTGAGATTTTGCAAATGCCATAAATATGCTAAGTGAGGTGAAATGTCAACTGTTTATTTTTACAATGTTGATTCAGAATGGACGAACTTACACAGCCAAATTCACTCTGAATCTCTATATATTGAAAAGGTTAGTTCCAACACAGCATGTCCATAACTTATCATGAAGCTTCTGAGGAACAAGTTTTATACATTCTCTGCTTTAAATTTTAATCATAAACATGCAAACTAAGAAATGTCCAGCAGTCATGGTACTGGATTTCCCTACCCTTTTAAAGTTACCTGGTGCTATTTGTTCTAGTTACCACAGTATATTTAGGACCAGCAACTCTGGCAATAAAATGTACTTAATACAAGTCAAACATTTCTTAACAGTGATTACTGTTGGCTGCGTTTTGGAAAAACATCAACATAACTGTTCACATTTAATATACACATGTTAACTATTTTGCTTTCTAAATTAATACTAGTTAATCTTAACATTTTCAGTAACAGTTTTTGTACATCTGTGTACTAGGCACCATAGTTCTAGAAAATATAAAGGTTTTTAAGATATTTTTAAGGATCTAGATTCTTTCCCATTATGTTACATACTATGGATCCAGAAAGAAGGCAGCATGGTAGACAGGCAAAGTGGGTATTAAGTTTTTAAAAGGTGTTGGAAGAGGAATGGGAGTTAGATAGAAAAAGTAAGGAGGAAAATTCTTGGTCAGGGAAGTAGCATTTGCAAGAGAATGCAGATGTGGAAAACTTGGAAGATACAGGTGCAAATAATTGTTTATCAATAAAGTATAAAATGTGTTAGAGAAAGTAAGTGGAAATGAAGCCCAGACCTTGAAGAAACAGGGATGAGATGCATATTTAATAAGAACATCTTTTTGTATCCTTTTTTACTTGGTGAAAATCTAAGCTTTGCTCCTGAATTGCTGGTTAACCAGTCCATTTTGTTAGCTATAAAAATGGAAATAAGGAGATGGATCACGGGTGAATTGGTGGTGGGCTACCCAAGGGGAATACAAAATGTAAAAGACATAAATAACAATAAAAATACATATTTATTAAAAAAATGGAAATAAATCACACCGTTTGCATACAGTGGCATATACAACTTGGCACATAGTGAGTTCTCAGTAAATGGTAGCTGTTTAAGAAATTCATGTTCTATCCTCTAAGCAATAACAAGCCACATGATTTTAACTATAATGACATGATTAGATTTCTATTCTGCAAGTAAAAGGTAGTTAGCATGGTGAAGAGAATAAAATTAGGAAGTCAGATTAGGAATCCAAGCAAAACAAGATGTCTTAGGTAGGGCATCTAAAACACATTGCTATTGATTGGATGGCTTAATCAACAAACACTTATTTCCACAGTTCTAGACACTGGGAAGTCCAACATCAAGGTGCTGGCAGATTTGACATATAATGAGGGCCTATAATAAGGGTTCTTTCGCTGGTTTGCAGAGGCCCATCTTGTGATAATGTCACATGGTGGAGAAAGAGATTATCTCTCTGTGACTCTTTTTTCAAGGGGACTACCACTCATGAGGGTTCTACCCTTGTGACCTAATTATTTTCCAAAAGGCCTCACCTCTGTCCTCACAATGGATAGTAGTTCTTCAAAATTTGAATTTGTTGGGGGTATTGGTGGGGGGCACAAACATTCAGGCCATAGCCATGATTAGCACTCAACTAAGAGAGTTGCTATGATGGAAAAGTGGTGTTTTGGATAAGTTTGGAGATGAAATTAATAGTAGTAACCAAATTATAGGTGCATTTTGAAATAAAAGGTGTCTAAGAAAACCATCTGTGATAAGTGGGTAGTAGGTAAAAATAACAGGGAAATCATACAGGGACAGTATTAATATTTTAAATGTTACATTTGTATTTATTTAAATGAATAATTCAGTCTCTAGTAATAGCAATAAAACTTAAATATCCACTTCATTCATGAATATGGGTTATAGCTAAGTGCAAGAGCATATAGCTTCAAAATACTAAAACAGCTTTGAATATTGTCACTTACCTCACACAAAAAGGTGATGGTAGAGGTTAAATCTTAGTTCTTTTCTTTATATCAAATCAAAAGAATAATATGTTATTCTTGTGGTTCTTTCCATTTCTTTCAGGGTCCCCAAGGACCAAGAGGTCAACCAGGGCCTCCAGTGAGTTTATTTTCATTTATATCTGTTAACTATTGATGCTTATATACTAAACTGTTTATCTACTAAACAAATACTTTTTAAAATTTATTATGTTATAGGGTCCACCTGGAGCACCGGGTCCAAGAGTAAGTTTTATTTTATATTGGTATATCATATTGACTTTTAAGTTTCTCCTATTAACTCCTTGTTAAGAGGTGACCCTCAGCCACTGTTCCTTTTGCTCGTCTGGTAGTCAGACTTATCTATAAAATGAGGATGGAATCGCTCACTTCCTTGGGTGGATTTGAGCTTTAAATAAGAAGTCCTTAGTATAGCACCTGACATAAGAAGTCTTCAAAAAATACTCTCTTGATTTCTTCCTACTTTTGGGTCCTAGCTCTCCTTTTTGATTTTCCTTTCTTGCCAACTAAAGTTATCCACTTCATAAGCTTTACATGTATACTCTTCAGTTGGTAGTGGCTGCACAGGCCTTCAAGTTTTTCATGTATTTGCTTGGTATGAAACTCTTACAATCCAAAATTTGCTACCGTTGTCTTTTAGGTCATGTTTCTGTTGCTTCATTATCAGCTGTTATCTCCAGGTCTCTGATTTTCTAAGTTTGGTCTCCATTTGCTGTCCTACAAAATGTCTCTTTCCATCCCAACCTCACCCATGCCCTAATCCTACAGTGGCCTGGTCAAGTACAGTGTTCCTTGGTCAGAGTTCCTGCAATAAGGGAGACTCGCTGTTGGTGCCCCTTTCTCAAACAATGGCCAGCTCTATGCCTTCCAAGTCTTACTTATTTCCACACACTGCTCTGGTATCTCCAATAGCTATAGTTGGTAGATCAATGTGATCAACTCTAAGCAGGCTGGAAACATTTTAATTCCCTCATCTTTTCACTGGGGGAAGAAGTAAGTTTCAAGCGAAATGCCACTAGGAATGCTGTTCCCTTGAAAATGGGAGACTCACCTCTCTATGCTTCTTTAAACTGCTCTCCCTTTCTGACCAACTGACTGATGGGGCCGCACTCCTTGTGTAAACATCAATGGGGATGTCTTTATTTTTTTTTTGTTTAAATATCTTTTTTTATTAAATTAAAATTTTTAAATATTTAAAGTATAATATATCTGTATTTTACTTAATCCCATTTTTTTAAACAATTAAGAAGATCTAATAAAATATCCTTCTGGTTCTTGGGCTGCAACATAATCTAGATCACATCTTCTATCTCAGCTGGACCTTAATACATTTTGGGGTTTATTTATTTCACCAACCAACAACCATGATAGTTTTTTGTTTGTTTGTTTTTGATGGTTGAAATTTTTATTTTTTTTTTGTTTCTTTTAATATATATTTTTATTGTTATTTATGTCTTTTACATTTTGTATTCCCCTTGGGTAGCCCACCACCAATTCACCCGTGATCCATCTCCATGGTCCCTTGTAAAAAGAAAAGAGAAGCTTGAAATTTTTATTCCCATGCTCCCTCCCCATTCTTCAGAGAAGGACTAGAACAGAAATAACACTTTGTCATGTG
>PVIJ01022975.1:0-15007 GCA_004024925.1 Scalopus aquaticus
AGGCTGACGCCACGCGGCCGGCGGGTCCAGAGGCGGCAGTTCGGCAGATGGTTGCCAGGTGAGCTGGGACGCACTCGGGACTCGGCGGGAGCGGAGGAGACGGGGGCGGGGAAGACGGGGGGGGGGGGGAGGTGGGGGGAGGGAGGACGGGGAGAAGGTGGGGGCGGGGAGCAAGGAGGATAGAAGGGAGCCTTTTGTGGCTGTCTTTTCTGTGATTTCTAAGTGAAACAAAAACAAGAGGTATTTCCTACAGAGAACTTGTACGTGCCAGGTACTAGCATCTAGCGTCTTGGCTGAATTAACTCATTTCATCCAGTTAACTCGTTTGACCCATTGGCGGGTTGGCTATCCAGCGCCCCCACTTTACAGATGAAAAAACTGAGACACCGAGCAGCCAGTGGTACATTAACTGGGGCCATGAGCTCGGACCAGGATTCCCTTCCTGCCTCTACTCTTAACCATTTTTGTCTTTTGGGGGGGGGGGAGGGGCTGGTCCCCTTGAACTCCTAGTTTTGTCTCCCTCACGTCTGGAAATAGGATAGCAGTGCTTTTTAGAGTTACCCTGAGGATTAAAAGTACGGTGTGAAACACACTCAAATGTCCTGGAGAAGGTGTGTTCCTCATAACTCGTCTATGATTACTTCTACAGCAGCTCCCTCATTCTGCAGCCTGAGCTCATGTCCCATACTCAGCTTGTTGAGCTCTCATGCCAGGTCCTGCATCTTCCAGAGCCCACTGCAAACTCAGGCAGCCAGTGCAGGCAGTTGTGGCCAAGACTCTTCTCTGACATTTGTCTGGCTGCTCCACAAACCCTCTTATCCTATTTTCCCAAGAGGTTTGTGTGTGGGTTGGGGGGGCATTTTCAGCTGCGGATGATGAGAGGCAGCACCTGTGGAATTTATGTTTAGGAAAGGCAATGGAACAATCTGATGTGCATCTTGGATGAGAGGCTGTGTTTTGGGCAGATGTGTGAGGTGTTTTTAAAGTCAGGTGCAGATGGGGAGAAAGTTTACAGGTTATGTTTTTTTTTTCCTAATATATATTTTTATTGTTATTTATATCTTTTACATTTTGTATTCCCCCTTGGGTAACCCACCACCAATTCACCCGTGATCCATCTCCGTGGTCCCTTGTGTTCTTTTCTACTCCATTTTGTGCCCTTATCCTCCCTCTCCCCCCACCCCACCCCCAAGTGTCTCTCCTATTTGGTTTCCCTATAGTCTACAGGTTATGTTTTACTCAGAGTTCCCTGGGTAGAACACCTCAGTGGCAGGAGAAGTGCTTGGGTCCATCATTAGGCAGAGAGAGGGATTATAGGCACAAGTGCCTTTACATGGTTTCAGGAAGGAAGGGGTAAGATAGGACAGTCAGACTTAGGATTGGCTAGATATATTTGAAAGTGGCAGCCCTTGGAAATTCATGTTCATTGTGACTTAGAATGTGTAGTATAAAACTATCAAAGGAGTTGATATATCTATGGGTGAGTCAGTTTACTTAGACCTAGAATAGAACCTTACCTGGATGTTAAAGCATCAATTTGTAGAAGTTAGAACATTGACTAATACAAGGAGGAGATGGAGATTACAAATTGTCTGAGAGCTTCGTTGGCTTGGTGAGCATGCTTTTTACATTATTTATGTTTAGTGGTTTTATTGGGTCCTAGTGGGACTTCATAGTGGTTGTAACTTTCTTTTTCCAAGCCATTCCTTGACACCAGAGTTCCTCATACCTTTTTTGTCTCCAGACATACCTCATCAGCACTCTCCTGTCCCTTCAGTGGAAAACTAAGAAGGAAAGGAAAGCCATGGATTTGCTGCCTGCTCATTTGCCAGTAAGTGAAATTTGTCTTTTTCACAAATTACTTTCTGAGTTCAAAGATGTAGACATATTTCCATTCTCTGTCCAGGTACTTTTCTTTCTAATGAAAACTTAGAGGATTTAGTGTCTTGTATGTTTTCCTCAGGATCCTGGACTTATTGAAGGGCTGCTGAGGAATGTCTAAACTCACTCTGATCAAAAAATTGAGTCAGCTCTGAACATTTGCTTTCATTACAGTGAGTGCTTGGTGAGGAGTGCTGGGTATCAGGCAGTCTTTGTTTTCATAGCGGATACACAGTCATGTGTTAAGTGATGTTTAGGTCAACATCGGAGCACATATATCACAGTGGTCCTGAAGTATATCCTAGATGTGTAGTAGACTATATATACCATTACGAAGGGAAAAACTCCAGAAAGAAGCCCCTTTTGACCAGGGTGTTTGAAAATAGGGCCAGGGAATCCCTGGAAATTAAAACTTAGGCCATCCCCACCCAATAGAAAAGAAAAAATGTTTAAAAGAACATCTAAGAAAAACCACTATATCCTATAAGGACATGCTGGTGGTTGACAGTGAACATATCTGCTTAAAAATACAGGAGCCAGTCATTAACCAGTCATAATTTTGACAACTTTCTATCTAACTGGAAAGTCCTCTTAAGGTTTTTGCCTTTATAAGCCCTTTTCTAATAGCCTGCAAATTGGGGGCACCCACTAAGGGTCACTTGGAACTGTGTTTTCTTGGCTGCAGTACTTAGCCTTAATCCAAACCAAAGTTTTCATCCTCTCTGAAAGCTCCGAACAATTGTTTTTTTCAGATGATACCACCTAGGTTTGTATAAGGGTGCTCTGTGACATTTGGACAACAAGGACATTGTCTTACACATTTCTCGGGATGTATTTCAGTCATTAGATGATCCATGGCTGTAATCTCCCTTGGGCCAAAGCCATGGAATTGCTGAGCAAAGGTGTATTGAACACTGAGTATATTCAGGACACTGTGCAGGGCACAGGGAGTACAAAGAAAAAACATGTTGTTCTGTCCCTGAGTTCAAAGTACTAATCTTTTGAAGTGAGTAAATATTCAAGAAGACTCAGGGAAAAGACCCTAGAAATGGGAACATTTTGAGCTGATGGTGTATGTCAGGACCCCATCACCGAAGAAGTTCAGACTGACTTGACTCTGAGGCTTGGCACTGGGGAGATCAGAGGGTAGGAATTTCCCAGAGAATTCCCTGTTTCTTTTGATTATTAAGTCTCTGGGGGACCCAATATACCAAATGTATTGAGTGCATAATTAAAAAGTATTTACCCCCTGTTGGTCATTGTCTTACATGCTTAGCATAGACATGCAGTTTAACAGTGTATTGATAGGAACACAGCTGAAGACCTGGTATGCAGAGGAAATATTAGAGGTGGTACTAGAAGACAGGTGTCTAAGGGATAGTCCACATCCTCATTGTAGTTATGAGAGTGGAGACTGCTCCTTTAGGAAGGTGGGAGTGGGGTGCAGGTGGGGAGAACATTTGACAACATAGAGATCAGTGAAGGGCATATCCTTATTTCTGTTTGACATATAAGGAACTCTAGAATAGCCAATTGAGTCTCTAGTTTCTCCATGGAGAATATTATGAAAATTCTTTATAAGTGTTAATAATTTTTATCAGTTTATTTTGATTGTGCGTTTCCACTTTTAAAAGATGTTTAATCTTTTCCATCTTGCCCAAAACCTAATTCTTGTAGATTTATTAGTATTATACCAATGATTTTTCATGTCTCATATTTTTGTATATGCATTCTTTTCAGATGTATGAAATTTAAAAAAAAACCCTTAAAAAGGAATAAGAAAAACAGAAATATTTTATTTTACCTTCATTTATTTTTTCTTTGTCCCTCCACATTTCTAGTGTAGATTCAAATTTCTTACTTTCTTATGTAAGAAAATAATTCTTACATCATTTTCTTTCACTGAATGAACTAATTTTACCATTTTTTGCAGGGCTGGTATGCTGGTAATGAATTTTTTGTTTGAGGAAGTCTTTATTTTATTAATCCTCCTTGAAAGATCATTTCCTTATGTCGAATTTTAGATAGATGAAGTGTTTTTTTCTTTAAATATTTCACTCCACTCCCTTTTCATTTTCTTAGTTTCTCATGAGAAAATCCATAGTAATTCTTATTCCATTGAAGTTAAGCTATGTCCCCCTTCTGTATTCTTTGAAATCATCTTTGAAGGTTTTCTCCTTGTCTTTGGTTTTCCGTAGTTTGAGTATGATAAATTACTGTATTGGTATTTGTCCTGTTGGGAATTTTCTAAGTTTCGTGGGTCTCTTGTTTAGTGTCTGTCACTAATTGTTGGAACCATTATTACTTCAAATATTCCTTTTTCTCCATTCTCTTTTTTTTTTTCTTCAGGTATACCGATTATAGGGTAATTTTAAATGATCAACAAGTGTTATGTTTTAATGTGAACGGATATATATGATACATCTGTAAGAAACTTAGGAACACAAAACAGTAATCATTCTTCCTTAGAGTTTCTGGGTCAAAAATGGAAAAAGGCAACAGAAACAAATTATCTCCCATGTATAAAATCTGGAATCTGAGCTGAAACATTTAAAGTCTAGGGTCTAGACTGTCTGAAGTCTTGTTCACTCGTGTGACTAGTGGCTGGTGCCAGCTCTTCACTGGGGCTGTTGAGTGGAACATTCACTCCTGATCTCTTTGTGCATCATGGGTTTACAACATGGGTGACTAGGTTGCAAAGGTGACTGTCAAATGAGCCAGGTAAAAGGTGGATTTCTGTTCTCATAGATCACATAGCATGACTTCCAGTGACTTTCACTGGTCACAGGATTTGTAAGTAGAGATTCAAGGCAAAGAAACAGATACTTCATCTTTTTAAGTGGGGTAATTTGTCATTGTCACTTTATCAAAGAACGTATGAGATGAGTGATATATTGATGTGGTCATCTTGGAAAAGTACAATCTACCACATCTGTTAGAATTTGCATGCACAAATACCTTGAGCCAATAGTTTATTCTCTACCAGTTTATCTTATAAATTTTGGTGTATAGGTACCCAGAGATGTCTGCATGAGTAGTCTGAGTGTGGTTTGTGACAGCAAAAACAGAAGCCATTAACTACCCATCATAAAGAAAATAGTTAAACAAGTCCCAATACCTTTATACTGGCTTGTATCATGAAGTTGTTAAAAAGCATGAGATTAATATATGCAAATGTGGCAATATGTATATAAGATAGAAATAAAACTAGATTCAGAATTTTTCCTTTAAACAAAGAATACATGTATGAATGTGTGTACTTGCACAAAATGTTACTGGGAAGAAGAGAGTTGATACTTGTTACCTGCAGAATTGGACTGCTAGTCTGGGTACCATGTCTTCTTTTGCACTCCTTGGATACTTTAGCATGTACTTATTTTCCTTTTGTTCAAAAAATGGTCAAAAGAACACACAGATAAGTAATTGTATATGAATTCTGGAATATAGTCTTAAAATGCATGTAAAACTCATCTGTAATAGGATTTAATGTGATGTATTTTTTCCCTTTTTGTTTAAATTTTTTTTCTCCAAAGTTATGTTTAATTTGTGCACTTAGGCTTATAAAAAATGCTTATCACTTGTTACAAAAATAATGCAAACTAAAACTTAGAGTGAGACACCACGTCACACCTGTGAGAATGGTCTTTATCAAAGAGACTGGAAACAAATTGTTGGAAAAGGTGTAGAGAAAAAGAAACACTCATTCATTGCTGTTTGAAATGAAAATTGGTGTGGCCCCTATAGAAAATGGTATGGAGATTCCTTAAAAACCAAAAAATGGAAATGTCATATGATCCAGCAATATTACTGTAGGTATTTATCCAAATAATATGAAAGCACTAGTACAGAAAGATTTATGCACCCCTGTGTTCATAGCATCATTATTCACTATAGCCAAGACATGGAATTAATGTAAATGCCCATGAGTAGATGACTGGATAAAGAAGTTGTGGTATATATACTCAATGGAATATTACTTGGCTATTAAATACGAATTTACAATTCTTAGAGCAACCACTACAAATGCAAAGTGGTATAGCTAAAAAGTCAACCTCTATATTAAAATGGAATTTAAGAAAATTCAAAGTAAACACATAATAAAAAAAAAAGTAAGCCTATTGGAAAAGGATAAAGTCACACAGGCACACCTTAGAAATATTATGGGTTTAGTTCCAGGCCACTATACTACAGCAAAGCAAGTCACATGAACTTTTTGGTTCTCCAGTGCATATAAATGTTTGTTTGTGTTTTATGGTAGTTGTTTAAGTGTGCAATAGTGTGATGTCTAAAAAAAGTACATGACCTTAATTTAAAACTTTATTGCTAAAGAGAGATAGCAATCATCTGAGCTGTTATAAAAGTGTTGCTGATAGATTTCTCAGTGCATAGTTGCCTCAAACCTTCAATTTGTAAAAAGCACAATAAAAAAAATTGTCTATAAATGAATGATTACTTTCTGCAAATATTTCTCTACAAATATCAAAGACTAATCAGGGAAGAAGAATAATCTTCCAAAGATTTCTGGATGCACATCATATGTATATGCAGATAAAGAATTCTTCAACAACTATAAATTATTTTACAACTTACTTTTTCATGTGAATAAATAATGTCAAGGTCAAATTCCAATGTCAGGCATACAGTTATACCGCGTTCTATTTAATGACTGTATAACACTTCATGGAGTCAACACACTATACTTTGCTTATCTGTTCATTATTGATATTGTAGGCTGATTTCAATTTTTCACCATTAGTTTCCTATTGCTGCTATAACAATTTACTAAAAATTCAGGCTTAAAGCCACATAAATTTATTTCCTGTAGTTCTGGAGGTCAGAAGTCTGAAATTAGTTTCACTGACTTAAGGACTAGAGTTCTCAGCAGGAGTGGCTCTCTCTGGAATCTGAGGGGAAAATACTTTCCTGGCCTTGTTTTCACGTTCCAGTGAAAACATTGCTTGGCTTGCGACCATTTTAATCCTCTTCAAAACTCATCACTTCAGTCTCTGCTTTTATCATCACATTGCCTTTTCTGACTGACTCCTCTTGGGTCCTCTTTATTGTAGTTACACCAGGTTCACTTGGATAATAATCCAGAATAATCTCCCCATTTCAAAATCCTTATTTAAAGAGATCTTGAAACTTCTTTTTGTCATTAACAGTCCCACATCATACATTTACTTGTCATGTAACATTCACAGGTTCATTATTTAGGCTCCCACAACCATTGACTTCTGTGTAATGTTTCCATGTTACTTGAACAAGTAACTCTACCCACATATGTGACTATTTCTTGTAGTACATTTCTAAGATTAGCAAGATCAGAATGATGTGTCTATGATGTTTTGCTGTATTCTCAGCAAAAATACCATTTTCACTCTCTAGTTATTTTGTACAAGAGTTGCTGTCTGTCCACTCTCTTTTCTCACATTTGGAAGTTTAACTGGGGAACTCTTAGAAGAACTTAGTTTCTCAACAGTTCACTCTGGCACCTATGTAGTTTTGCATGCCCTTTGGTCCATTCAGTTTTCAAAGTCAGTGGAAATGCATCTGACAGGATAGTTTAGAGATCTGTCTGCCTGAATTTAGATCCAAACTCCACCACATTTTAATTGTTTTACCTTGGGGATTTACTGAATCTTTCTGAACTGTTCCTTCATCTGGAAAATGTTTTCAGTGTCTTCCTCATAGGATTTCTTTGAAACTAAATGAGATACTCTATTTACCTTACTAACATTCTTATTATGACTCAGAAATCCCTTTGTTTTTGACATGCTATTTTCCCTGGTTTTCCAACATGGCTCAAAATGTATTCTGATTTTTTTCTTTCATTAATTTGAATTTTGAGTGGGAGTGAGGAGGTGAATGTATGTGCTTAGTTAACTTGCCAGTTCCCAGATGAGGATTTAATTCCCTTTTGGGGAGACGTTTTCACTTACACCACCTCCATTTAAGCAGGTTTTGCTCCCATTGGATACTCAGTAAATATTTAATAGTTGATGGGTGGTTCCAAAAAACACAAACTTGATTTGAAATTTCCAGAACTGGTTGCTGCACATCCCAGCGTCACCTTCTTACTGAGTTTTCCAGTGAAGAAGGTGGTCCTGAATGAGCAGGGATGGATTTGCCATCACAGGAGTCAGTGACTTCTAAGAACATAGCCATGCTTTTCAGCCAGGATGAATGACTGTGCCTGGACTCTTCCCAGAGAACTTTGTACTGGGAAGTGATGCTGGAGAACTATGGCACCCTGGTCTCCGTGGGTAAGGATGCTTTCCTATAATGAAGAAATTGCTGTCAGAACACCTCAGAGTGTCCTCTTTGAGGTTTAGAGTCTACAGGTTTTGCACTTTCATGTGTGACACATTTAAGTGTTGGGTTAAGAAGGGTTGCCCTTCATGCATCTGTTCAAACATGCCCCTGGGAAAGGCTGAATCTCTGTAGAGTTGAAAGTGCACATTTTTGTTGTGATATCTTTCATGCTTTTCTTCTCTCATTCTTCCCATCCCACTTCCCAGTCAAAATTTACTCCTACTCCAATGACGAGATTGCAGTTTAGATTCTGGATCCCCTCTTAGAGGTTTTGTAACCAGGGACCTATGTTATTTCTGAACCCAAGACCTATCTCCTAATCCAGTCTTTGAGAGCCCCTGTACCCCTCAGAAGTGCTGGTGCTGCCTTCTCTACCCTGTAGATTCTGGTGTATGAGTTTTGGGGTTGCCCTTCATGCGTTTGTTCAAACATCATTTCCTTCCTCATAAGTAGGGATTCCATTTTCAACACCAAGGGTAATCTGCCAGTTGCAACAAGACAATCCATGCATGGTGGAAAGAGAAAGCCCTCAAGACACTCTAGGTAAGCGAGTGACTAGAAATGGGCACAGAATTTTTTATACATGAGTAGGTCATGAGGAGTCAGTGTTCTGGAAACTTCCTGGAATTTCTGAGCCCTTTTGCTTAGGACCACGTGACAGAAACCTTGTTTGTAATGGTTTCTTTGGAGCATGAAGTCCCAGTCTTTCTTGCTTCTCATACTATTCCCTGTATTCTCAGTCTCTTTCCTATTTTTGCATCCTCCCTCCTTTCTCCTGCCATCTTTGACTTCTCACCCTCATGGTTTTCTTTTCATCTACATTCATACACATTCATATGTGACACAGCTAAGTACTCCTCCTGCTGCCATATTTTTTATTCTTTATAATTGCTCTCATTTTTTTTCATAATAACATATTTTCAAACTTTTGTCAACTCTCCTTTTTCTCTGACTTTTAAATTCATGGTCCTTTTATCATCTGGGACTGAGCCGTAACCTCCTTTTATCATCTGGGACTGAGCCGTAACCTCCGTTATATTCAACATATAAGCTATCCACTGTAGCCTTTCTAGTCTAGGAGTTGACAAACTTTCTGTAAAGGGCCAGGTAATGATTATTTTGACTTTAGGGGCCATATGGTCTGTTGCAGTCACTGCCTTGTAGTGCAAACCAATAGATATGGCTATTCTAGTAGAACTTTATAAAAGCAGGTGGCACCTGGATTTGACCCAAAGACCTTAGCCTGCCAACTGCTTTTCTAGTCTAGTCTAATACATTTGGTCTTTATCATAAAACTGTAGGTTGTTATAAAACTTAAGAATGATCAAATTTAGTACTCTGCTTGTATCTAAAGAAACAGAGCATACGAGACTTTAAAAACTTTAGTCACAGACCTAGAAAGTGGAAATGCAATGACAGAAACCTAAATCACCAGTATCATTTCTGTTCACCTTGTGACAGATTTGCCAATAATTTGCTTCTATCTGTAAGTCTTGCTTTCATTAAGATGTCTTTCACACATTTTCCACACAAATAATTTTCATCTTTATGAAAATACAATTTTCTCAAAATAGTTAATAGTACATTATAGCATTTAAGATCATGGTTTGAATTTAGATGTTCCTAATTTCAACTTTCACTGCTACTGTTTACAAGTCTTACGAGTTTTGGGACAGTTACATACTCTGAGCCCTGCTTTCTTCACCTTTCATAGAGATGATCTTTAAATACACATGTTCATTCTATACCTTAAAATTTTCACTGTTTTCTCATTTAATGTGACATTAAATCTACTTGATAGCCTGTCTGCATATTCCTTTTCAATCCTCTTAGTGGCCACTTCCATTTTTTGGCCAAACCTCCATGCCCAGTAACATTTGTGTATTATTCCTTTACCTTGAATTATCTCTTTCATCTTGTCAACTAGAACACTACTTATCTTCAAGATCCATCTGGTATGTTTTCTTTATCTTTCCTAAATCTCAGTCAGCATACCTTAAACACATCCATTTCAGAATCTATCGTAATGAATTACAGTTATTTTGTTAATATTTATTTGAAGTTGGAGCACACATATTTAAGGGAGAGACCAGGTCTTTGAAGTTGTGCATTTAGCATATAATTTATTGTATTTAGTTAATATTTTTAAAATTTAATTGAATTTAATCTATTTCTAGCTCAGTGCCAGTTAGGCTCAAAATCAAGTACCCAGTCATACTAGACCCATGGCAGCTACATCATTTTTCAGCTCAATTCTGTCCTTTCTCTGATTCAAGTGGCCACTTTAACAAAAATGCCTTTTTTTCCCTTGCTAAGTACTGAAGAACTTACAACACTTTCTGTTATCCATATTTTTTGTATTATTCTAAATTCCAGTTGCTCGAGAACTTTACATTGGTTTCCCCTGCTAAATTTTTAACTAATCCCAACCTGGATTTCCTTTGTTAGTCAAATAAATCTCCCCCAAATAGGTTTACTTTCCCCCACATAGGGCTTTTATCAAGTGTTCTCTCTACTTACAGAATCCTCTTTTCTTTTTCTTTTGAAATCTATACCATTGTTATTGCCCAGCTTTCTTTATAAAATCATTCTTTACTAATACAGCTGATATTGGTATCTTGATTCTGTGAACTTCAAACTTGAACTGTACACTTAAGGCTTCTTACATGCTAGAGAAATGGACTATTGCTGTTGGGTCATTGTTTCCTATTCTCATTGCCAATGATTCAGTATTTGTTCAATAAATCACTAATTGAGTCTCCGAAGTCCAGTTTGAGAGAGAATCTTTTTTTAATTTTTGACCTGCCCTTCATAACACTGGCCAACAAATTTTTACAAAAGTCATGTTACTGAAATGAAAATAGTCATTTCCTATCAATTTGTATGTGCTCAACACAGATATGACAGTCAAATTCTAATTTTGGCTCTGGTTTTTTAGGTAATCTGCAATAAATGGATGTTTACTTTATGAAATGCCTGCCAATAGTAATAGACCTATGGTTAATACCTGTAAAAGTCATAGACTGCTTCTTAAATTTCTTTGCTTGACTCTTGTACAGCTGTTCAGGAGCATCTCTGGGGAGTGTCCAGCAGTAGTCAGCCAGCATTGTAGTGGAACATTTTACCTGGTACCTTTGTTCCATTGATGAGATATCTTGACGAAAACGTTCGCCATGTTCATCACTAACCTTACCACAGTTTTCAGGGAAGAAATCCAAATGGGAATGAAGGAAGTGGATCTTTAGAGATATATTGCAGCTACTAATTCCTTGTTGTTTTCTGCCCTAACATTCCCAAGAAAGTTTGTAGACACTAGGCAAAAAGCATTCCATGCTTGTTTCGCATCACCCTGCAGCAAGTTGTTGAACCGGTCATCTTTGAAGAGCTCTCGAATCTGAGAACCCACAAAAACTCCTCTTTAATCTTCGCTTCGCTGATTGGAGGAAATTTTTCATGCAGGTATCGGAAAGCTGGTGAAATCTGGTCCATGGCTTTCATGAAATTCTTCATCAAACCTGGTTTGCTGTGACGGGGTGGTAGCAGGATTTTGTGAGCCTCGACCAGAGCTGGGTACTGGATATTCTTCTCTCCAACTGCTACATTTTGTCTGTGAGTCCATTCCTTCCGTGAGTAGTGCAATTCACTTGCTCAGCTATCCCACTCACGTAAGAAACACATGTATTTTGTATATCCCTGCTGCAGTACCATGAAAAGGGCAACTAGCTTCAAATCACCACAGACGTGCCAGCTGTACTTGTTATACTCAGTGAAATTCAGTAGCTGCTTTAAGTTATTGTATGTCTCTTTCATGTGGACAGCATGCGCTACTGGAATAGATGGAAGATGGTTTCCATTGTGCAAAAGCACAGCCTTAAGACTCAGTTTCGAAGAGTCTAGAAATAGTCTCCATTCTTGTGGGTCATGAGTGATTTCTTTTTATTTTATTTATTTATTTATTTATTTTAAAGATTTATTTATTTATACATACAAGCTCGGGTACAAGCCAGAGGTGTGGGGTGGTGAGAGGCTTCACCAGAGACAGAGTGGGGAGCAGAACAGACAGATCAGAAATACACTACTGAGGAAAGCAGTGGGCGAGGCAGGAGAGGTCTGCCGCACCATGTGGGATTCTCCCTGGCTGGGCGTCGAACTCTCATCACTGCTGCCGACAGCTCCACAGTGCAGCACTTAACTGCTGTGCCACCAGGGAGGCCCCATGAGTGATTTCTAAGGCATTCATGAGGCCCTCAATATCAGAACAGAATACCAGAATACTTTCCTTTCTGAAGAAAGGCTCCAACTGCTGGTGGCACTTTCGATATAAAGTCATTGTGACATCTTTTTCTACAAGATTCCATTGTTGAATTCTTGATCCTAGCAATTCTGCTTTGTTCTTGGATAAGTCCAAATCACGAACCAGGTCATTTAGTTCTTTCTGTGTTAGTCTGTGTGGGATTAATAATGCACCACAGTGAAAATCTGGATCACTGCATTCTGATGGAACAGGTGAAGAACAGGTCGGCTCACCCTTGTCCTCATCAGATGAATCAAGAGAATATTTGCTAGAAGTTCTGGAATAGGAAGTTCCTCACCATGTGGAACTGGTCTCAGTGCAGATGGAATGTTTGAATAGACTATTCTTGACCTCTTTTGCTTTGTTATTCTGCTGAAAAGAGGAGGAACCAAGCAGAAGTCACAGTCTTTTATGTGGTTGCTTGACTCTCTCCACACCATGGGGACTGCAAGTGGCATTGATGGTCTTTTGCCATTTAACCACTGTGAAAGCTGTGTTGTACATGTAGCCCAGCACATATGCGGGGCCCAAGGCTTGTCTTGGTCACCAATCTTGCATCCGAAGTAAAGATGATAAGTCGTCTTCACTTGAGAAGTGATACTTTCCTTCTGGTTAGCAAATGTCACTCCCCACAAATAGAGCAGAAAGTGTCCTTGTTATTAATGCACTTTCAAGGCATTACTGTTCTGTATTATGCCTAAATGGATAAAATAATAACAGTTCTATGGAACAGTAGCTTAAACTGTCTCTCACAAAGTCTGAAATATTTTCAATGCTCAACCTTTCCGACAGGGCTTTCTATAGTGCACTGTTGACGTCAGCGTACTTCAGCAGCCGCCTGACAGTAGTATTGCATTGCATCAGAAAATGATGCAGTCAACTCTGGATGATGTGTGCATGATGGTATTATGCAATGTGATGCAGTATTACATCGTTCTAGGCTGATTTAGGATGTTGTTGCAGTCCTACTGGATAAATTTATACGGTGAAACATATAAAATGAATTATATGAAATATCTTCAAAATGAGAGCTAATAAAAAATTTTCAGGGTTATATTCATGTTCAACACACCAAGATACTACAGATTAGGGCTTTTTAAGTCAGTAACAATCTCAGTGTTGACCAGTGTAATCATAAGACATTATCTCCTGTATCCCTTGGAAAAAATGCTTGGATTATTTTCACAAACTTTATGTAAGTTACGTGATAGAAGATAAAGGTAAAATATATTTTGAAATTATAAGAAAGAGATGGTCACTTCAGGCTTAATTAAGTTTCTCCAGAGAAATGGCATTGGAGTAGTAGGGTAAGTTTCTGGATGGGCAAGAAGTTTTACTGTGGAAAATTAGTAAGAGAGAAAATAACACTGGACAATGCTTGAAAAATCCCAGGTTTCCAAGTACATCATTAGGAAAAGTCCATAGTTTTATACAGATTCGTAATCTGTTTTCCTGTTTCTCATGTTATTTAATGTCAATAGAATATATTGTGTTACTAAAATTGAATTCACTTTAGTAGTCCAGTTATATTTGTTTAAGTTGTGTAGTTTAAGTACAGACAGCCCCCATTACAATGGTTCAACTTACCTGTTTTTGACTTTACAATGATACAAAAGCATTGAGCATTCAGTCAAAACTGTACTTCCAATATTGATCTTTTCCCGAGCTTACGGTATGTTTTATGATACTCTGTTACAATTTTGGGCAAGAGTATCAAACTAGAGCTCCCACTCAGGCATGCATGCAGTCATGAGGGCAAACAACTGATACTCTACAGTATACTGTGTTTTCAGTGTCTGCTTAATATTGTGTTTTGTGTTTTTGTGTCCCCTCATGTCTTCAAAACACATATCTGTGCTTCCTCCTTCTGATGAGGAAAAAATGGCAGTAGCTCTTGAGATGAGACTCAAGATAATTGCTTAGCTGTAGGCTAATGTAAATGTTCTGAGCATGATGAGGTAGGCTAGGCAAATCTACAAGTATTAGGTAGGTTTAAGTGTATTAAATGCATTTCAACAGGATGTTTTCAACTTATAATGGGATTTATTGGGATATAAGCTCCTCGTAAGTAGAAAAGCTGTACATATAGTTACTTAAGCACTAATTTTAACCTATATTCAATCATGAATTGAATAAAAGAAAGGTCTTTAAACCAGTTAGAAACAGTTAACATCAGTTGAAGCTAAATCTTTTCACTCAGAGTCAGATTTGAGTTTGATGTTTGAGCATATTTCAGAACTTGATTATATATTGACTTGTTTGCTCTCGCAAACTTTCATTAGTTTCAAAAGATTCCACTAAGAGAATTTAGTCTTCTGGTTGCAGCTTATTAGAAAAATTGCATGTGTCTATTTGTTATGATCAAATAGAAAGGGGAAAAGGTTAGCAACGTAATTTGAAAACTATGATCATACTCAGTGAAATAAGCCAGAAAGAAAGAGAAAAATATCGAATGGTTTCACTTATAACAGGACTATAGGGAGGCCGGGTGGGAGAGGGACAATCAGTGGGGGGGGAGGG